>APFE030089794.1:3136-49697 GCA_000404065.3 Pinus taeda
TATCATCTGAAGATGATTTCATCAAGGACAACACTGTCTCAAATGGCCAACAATCTCGCCTTTAGACTTGATGGCAAGCTAACTTGTCAACACGTAGAACTATCATCTGATTCCTTTGAGTTGTCCTGCACCCCAGGCATTCAGTCACATCTGATATCTCTTCTTGAAGATTCATCTAGTTATAAGTAAGTGAGATGATCTTCTATGAGTGGGTTGCCATCAAGTACAACACATGCATCATAATGCCAACATGTACCCTGTCTGTGGAAACAAAGCTTCCCCCTCCATTCACAGACAGTCAAGTTTGGGCATCAAAAGCATTAGAACCAGGGAATTGGTGTGAAATTAAAATATAAACCCCTGAGAGACCCCTTCTCTAAGTTCAAAGGAGGAAAACATAAAACAACACTCCCTTTCTGCTCAGAGCATTATAACAGAGCTCTCACCATGCCAGGAGGGTTTATCAGGAAGGAACCCTCGGATTCCAGGAAATTGCGTGAACATCCCGCAGTAGTGGACCTCTTCACCCGTGCCAATTGGATGACCTTCTGTGATAAAATCCAGGGCCATGATGATGAAATATAAATGGAATTCTTAATGTCCCTATAACCTAAATCAAAAACACTGGCCACCGTGAATTTCAGAGGGTTGACCTTAAAGTTTACCCCTAAACTCCTTAGTCGAGTCACTGACCTGCCATTGGGGATACCCGGGAGCAAGGAGGAGAGGCCATTAGGCCAAAAAGCCAAGAAAGAATTCTTCCTACCAGAGGAACAGTTTGTAGAAGATAAGAACAGGGTAAGGAGGGCCAGTTTACATCCTCTGTGGAGCGAAGCCAGTCTCCAAATTATGAAATAAATTACCTGTGAGGGGTGGTTCAGTATTGTTTACAGCTATCATTTCCGGTTGCTAAAAGAGCTAAGACATGGGTTGGATTTACCCCCCAGAGCAGAAGTTAAACATCCCCTATTTTCTCTTGCAACCATTGATTGAATGTGGCACAAAATTGCAGGAAGGGACACCGGATCAGGTAGCCCATCATGGGCTCATCAAACTCCTAGTGGAAGATGCCCTCCATACTTACATTGTCCCCCTCTCCTCGGAAATTTTCAGCAACATGTCCAAAGATGACGATATAAGGATTCTGGCCGGGGAACTCACCTCATCCAGCAATGAAGAAAGGGAACACAGTGAGGCAAGAGAAAAATCCAGTGATAGGGAAACACAGGACAGACCACCACAGAAAGAACAAGAAGAAAAACAAGAAAAAGGCCAAATTGCTGAACCCCAAAACTATGGAAGGCCCAAAGGCACAAACACCCAGGGAGAAACGACTGCAGAATAGAGCAGAAAGGACTGAAAAATCCCATCCAAAGAAGGGCACAACCAAGGCAACCAAACAAGATTTGAAAGGAAAGACCCATTCAACCAAACAGGCCGCAACAGTTTCTACAGGAAGTCGAGAAACAACTTCTACAGGAAGTCTGGGAACAGCTTCTACAGGAAGTCTGGAAACAGCTTCTACAGGAAGCCCAAAAACAAAGCAGAATAAGGATAAGTCCCCTGAGATTCTGGCTAGGGAGGCAGCAGCAGTGCTCGTTGCCTTAAGCACAACCCCAGAGCAAAAAGGGAAGAGGAAAATGGAGCCTTCTATGTATTTTAAGGCAAGAAGAAGCATGCGCATAAAAACTGGCAGACCCCAGTCATAGTCAACAGAACCAATTACGATTGTGAACACCCCAATTAAACAACAAGAAAGGTCTCCTCCAAAGGCATCCATCATCTATGAATGGGGAAGCCCGAAGACGTCCACCTGGAAGGAAAAGGTTAAAATGTTGGACACAAAAACCTCTCTACAGGATGCTAAAACAATTCTATAGGAAATGTTGGCTAGGATAAAGGAGATCGAAAAGTTGGAGGAAAAGGCAGCTACATCATCCCAAGAGGAGGAAAAGATTGAGAAAATTGAGGAACCAAGCCCCCAGCCCAGCCTGGGCTCTTACTATAACTTGCCAGAGGCGGGAAGGATAATCCCCCAAAAATTTGCAGTGCCACTCTTCTTTGCACTGGAGGAAGAGAGAGTGAGGACCCACACCTGGATGAAAATTGCCAAGTCCAAGGGTGTGGCAGATATAGGTCCCTTGGAGGAATAGCTCAAAGAGGCAAGGAAAGAATTGGCTTTGGTACGACATGTAGAAAGTAGCCAGCGGGCCAAGCTGCAGGAAGAAAATGACCTACTCAAACAGCAGCTACAGTTACAGGGACACTTTATGGAAGATAGGCCCCACACCTTGGGAAAACAGTAGCAACAGGAGGAGCCCACAACAGACAAAGAAACCACTAATGAACAACAGAAGAGAGATGGGTTGCAGCCTGAGATTGAGGCACTAACTAGGCAGCTACAGGAAAAGGAATTGCAAGCAGCACAGCAGATACAGTCTCTGAAACAGCAGGTGCAAGAAAAGGAGGCCCAACTGGCCTGCATGGCCAGCTGGGCGATGGAAGCTCTACAATGTAGGAAACCTGCCAAATCATATGCCCTATACCTTAACGATCAGTGGTTGTAGTTTCAGATCAACACCTTGGCCTAAAGGGGCATTACTCCATTTCAAAACTACTATCAATTCATGGCTCTATGTGACAGCAGCTCATCAGAAGACAAGGCCAAACTATCAGAGTCTTACCTACACAACTTGGCCCTTCCCAACATGAACTTGTGGGACCCCAACGTTGTGGTAGGTGACGTACAACTTATGGCAATGGTCTCTTGGCTAAATCATGAAGAAAAGAGAGCAGTAGAGGTCTGAAATGTTATGGACAGGGAATTGAACGAACCACTAATGATCAGAGCAGAGCTGGAAGACCCCTCAGCATTGATATACGCCACTAGCACTTGGCAAATAACTCTCAGGCCCTACCAGATTACATCGTCCGTCGAGCCCAAGCCATAGCCCATTTTGAGGACATGGAGAGGCTGTTGGGGGATGGTTGTGTTCATGCCTACACTCGGAGGTGGAACACACTACCCCACAGCGTAAAAATCAGAGAATAGCACACCCCAACAAGGATGACAGAGGCCTTGGCGAGAGTACCCCTTTACAAACAGTCCATGTAGAATCTTCAGGCCAAATGGATCGGCCTAACATTCAATCCTCCCTTGCTTTTGGGGTTGTTGGAGGGAGTCAAAGAAGAGGAGGAACACAGGTGGTGGGAAGAAGTGGAAAGCAAAGCAGGATTTCATGACCGTGAAGAAGATATCACTTCAGAGGCCTGGGATGTGAGGGAGGCGGTTAAGGCTATAAAGGATGATGAGCTGGATTAGCTGCTCAAGGACGAGCAACCCATTTAGCAGGGGGGTGATGATGAGCCCAGGAATTGGGTAACTTATTGGGCTCATTTTGCCTAGTTGTTCTTAAACAATCCACCAGTTTTCATAGTTTATGCATGTTTTTTGAGTATGTTTATGTTAGTTGAACGAATGAGGGTGGTCACTTTACCAAGAAGGCTAATACGTGGTTATTTCAGGTTTTTGGACAAATTTTGGAACAAATCCAAGCAATTATGAGCCAAGATGACAGCCAAGCATGAAGTAACAAGGGTGAGGATTCGTAGGAAGGATGTCTCTTGCATTAAATGTCCCTTCCTCGAAATCTCCACCCTCAACTCGAAGCTCAGCAGGCCACCAAAACGAATCCTAAAGGCAGCCGAGCAGCTTGGTGAAAAGTGACTGTTTACTGGTAGTTGGAGCATCCGATCCCCTTGAGTTAAGGAGGGCTGCTGAGGCCCCTTGTAGGCATAAATAAGAAGGCGTTCAGCCTTCGTAGTTTACTTTTTGGACTATTGTTATTTTGCACTAGGGTGCTGCTATTTTCTCAGCTCATTTTTGTAGCTGTTGTTGTATAACTTTCTTATGAACATGGCTATTTTTGAGTAATGGAAAGCAACGTTGTTTGGCATTAGTTCTGAGTTTCTTTTGGAGCCTGCAGCTCTTGGGGTTGGGCCCAACCCAAGTGCCAAGGCTTCATTTATGTATTGTTATTTGTTTTTATGTCTTTGCAAAATAATTGATGTTAAGTAGATCAACATCTTGCTGGTTACATAGGCCATGGTTGATGATTAGATAGGATTTTTATGTGCATAATTAGTTGATAGATAAGTAATAGGGAAGATCTCCAGAAAAAGGCCATCAAGCACCTCGATCTCACCTCTCCCTCAATGGGATCGTGAGCTGGGACAAAGGTGACATTGCTGCCAACAAAAACACTACTTTCGCTTCACCATGCAACTAGTAGTGTTGGATTCTTAGTTGTCGAACTTGATACCAGTCTTGATTGCATGCTTAGGTTTATGATTGCTTAGTTATTTCATCTGATTTCATCGCAATTAAACTTCTATTCCATTTCTTTGCTGTTATCTAGGTCAGAATAGACTAACGTAACTAGGTCTTTGATTTTCCAAGTGTTTGGTTGTCCAGTTTGAAAAACAACTTGCAGAGCGCCTGTTATCCTTCTTTATCTGTCCATACTCCATCAACTACACCTACTCCATCCTCCACTTAGAACCCTTACCTTACATTTGCCTCATTCACTTACTTTGCCATGATTCTCATCTTCTTGTGCAACATCGTTTCATCCCTCCTTGAACAAATCTAACCATCCGCGCCACTCCTCAACTCCATCCACCAAGTCCTGAACCTCACCACACCCCTTTCTCACCTCCATACTCATTCCTCCACCTTTTTCCCTCCATCAATTCTCCAAAATCCCATTTCTGAACATCTTGTAGAAAATTATAGACATCCAGTAGAAATTCCAGAATATCCTGTAGAACCCCTGCAGACTTCCTATAGAAGCGCACGAAAGAAGTTTCTTGAAAGCCAAACTCTGTGAAACTCTCAGGAAGGGTGCTAGGGACCCCTTAGGCCCTCTCTGAACCTTCCCAGCCTCCTGCAAGCATTTCCTCTCGCCGATCCACCTCTGCACAGTCAAAAACAGTGAAAGCACATGCATGATAAATCTTACAACTTAATCAAAAATACAAAAAGATGTTTTCTTCAGATAGAAGTAGTTTAGACGCATGTATTTTACCTTCCTAAAAGTAATGGCATCACTTTTAGTAGCTTGCCTCCTCTTTTTTTGCATAAGTAGGGCTAGCTGGTAAAATTAGTGTTTGCTAGGGTTTGCGTTTCATTTCAGCATTTCAAGTTCTTTCTGCAAGTAGATTAGCTTCCCTTGAGTTAGCTTTCTTCCATCAGTTAAAAAAGCTTCTTCTCAGAGCTAATAGAAGTTGGCTTAAGCCCCTAGTGGACTTGTGCCAGCTGACCAAGTGACAGCTGCGGCAAGAGCTAGTACTTGTGCATACAGCACCGTCGATTCCACGTTTGTTACGAACTACCGGGTTGATATAAAGTAAAGAAGGGAGTCCTATGAGTTGCAACATTATTGCTGCAATACTAGAGCCCACCAGCTGTATGGTGGGGTCCTCCTGTAAGGAAGCGAGGACCACGAGGGATTCTTCCAACATTATAGTACAGTCTTGCACTTCCTGTCCTATTTCCTCGAGCCCCTTTTGGATAGCACTAACACGTTGTTCCCTAACTTCCGGGGGCATGGATGTTTGCGCCTTTAATCATAGTTCGACAATCTGAAGGTTGAGTTCCAACTATATCCTCGTTGCTTCCTCCTTTGTCTCGTGGAATCCATTGGCCAAGCTGTGAATTTGCACTCAACTGGTAAGTTTGTCACAATTTCTAACTCTGGAACACGACAACATGCTTCCTCTGCTATCTGCTCTAGTTGTTGATTCTGGACCAGCGCTTCATCGTGTTATAGACTAAGCTGCTCAATGTTGATTCGTTGTTCGCTGATCATTTGTACTACACGTCCTTCCCTAACGCGGAGTTCTGCTGTCACTCTGTCCTATAGCTGGTATAATATGTCCCACGGAAGGGCAGCCAAGTTTAGGCCAAGTCCCTTGATCCGGCCCACTACGTCTTTGTCCTTCGTGTTGTCTGCTATTAGTGCTCCTTCCAGCAACATGATGGTGTTAGCCCTTTTGGCCCATAGTAGCTGCTCCACTGTCGATGTACCTGTGGCACCATATGTGGCTACCATTCATTCTTGTGGGGGCCACACTTGATGTTCCTACAGTTGTGCCCTGAGGGCCCCCAACACATTCTGTTGATTCGTCATCGCTTTCTGGATCACTTCCTGGGTGACCTCACGAACTGTATCGCCAATGTCGTATAGGTCACCCTCTGTCAATGTAATGGGTTCACCATCCAGTTTGGAAGCCTTGGTCTTCTTCTGTGGGCCTGTTCGTTCCGTACTGCGCGGCCATTTCAGTTGTGCAGATGTCGTGCTTGGGTCCGCGCCTTCCACCGTGTTCTTTGTTCCTTGTCCTATGGTCAGGTCTGGGCCTCCTTCCTCCTGTGTCGTGGTGGCCCCTTTTGCGGGTGTTGCTACTACTTTTTTGGTAGCCTTGTTCTGCTCTGTGGTAGCCTTCACTGCCTCATGGGAAGCCCTTACCTCCTCAGCCAACTGCTTGTTGCGCTTCTACTGTGCCAGTAGCTTGGTGGCATCCTTATGTTTTTGTATCGTTGTCTTATTGCATGCTGCCAGATCCGGGGCGCACCACTCAGGTGGCCATGAGTCGAGCACAGCGAAAACAACATCATCAATCACGATGAAAGGAAGTTTGGTCCAATTCTACACCAGATACTTACGCGCCTTCATATACACATTGTGCATATCTGCCTTGAAGTCTACAAAGCTCCGCAGACTATCGTACACTGTGGGGGATAGGTGCAGCCTTTTGTTGATCCACATCCAAATGCTCGCCTCCATGAGCACCAAGAAGATCTTGGTCTCGTGGATTCACGTGGCGTCCTTCATTGCCCAGAGCGATGCGTATTTTTCTGGCTCTGGCAAGTCCTGTTCAAGGGGAGGGAACTGACTATCCTCAGGTAGTTCCCTTATCACCAATAAGATAGACAAGAGAAACCACGGGTAGTGGAAGGTCTTGCCCTACTCCTAAGCTTCTTTGAAGTTGGTTAGGAATGCCTCACAGAGGAATTTGGCCTAGTTGAATTGGACCCCCTCCACGCATTGTTCGACCAGCGCAACGACCGTCATTGCTACCTCGTTGTCGTGGCATTTTCTCATCACCTTCCTAGACAGTAGTTGGGTGGCTATGCACACCCCTTTGTCTGGAATGTTACTAATTACGTAGCCTTTCTACTTCTTTTCCAACTTGTATTTCCTTTTCATGACCTCTGTGAGTGCCAAATCTTCACTTTTGCCAGCGATTTCCACGGGGTCCCGTCCCATACAGGGAAGCTGAGAAATCCTGTGAATAAGCTCCACCGTGATGGAAATAGGCTCCTCCAACCACAAGTACCCATCGTGCACCACGCAAAGAAATTGCCTGATGAAAAATATCGTGATCGGTGCCCGGTGAAAGTGTGGAATCCATAGTAGGTGGAGTAGCCCGGCCTCCTCCACACCGCGTAGCCATTTCTGTGGCTCTATTGATGTAACTGACCCATCCTCGCTCTGTTTCATGAGGTTGCTAGTCTCCAAATGTGGGAACTTTTCACTGTCCGTGAGGTCCCAATATTCAAATTTCATCGTGGGCATGTGGCCCAAGGCCGAACCTTCAAACAGAATGCCATCTGGGAGGAGTAGGGTTTGGAGTGAGCTCTTAACGGCATCCAAATCCTTGAGTACTTTTTCTTTCCCTTTCCATGGAGGGACATACTTGGGTAGTTTTGTTGCATCGCGCACCGGTTGAATGTCTTCCTCCATTTCTTCATCCGCCTCGATCACTTCTACGAAAGCCTAGAGGTCCTCCTCCTCATCATCTGTCTCAAGATTAACAGTCTTGCCCTTGTCCTCCATAGAAAGATTACCAAACCGCAAATTTCGCGGAGACATGCAGACTAGTCTTGCTACCTGTGGATCTGTTTTGGGCCTTGATGTTCGAGGTGATTTTGGAATTTTTGATACATCCCCCACCTGCAGCGTAGGGATCTATGTGGCTTCCCTAATTGTTGACATCATTCTATTTAGGAGGTCCTGTATCTCCTTTGGCAATGTCTCAAACACGAAACTTGCTCTCAAAGACTCCAAATTCGTAAGGTCCATACCCACTTGATAGTGTAACAACTCAAAACACCAAGGGTTGTTCGTTGGACAACCACCTGTGATTTATAGGCATTTTTTAATTCAAATTCGACCGTTCCCCCCACATTTAGCCCATTAATGCTAGATTGGCAGTACATCGTCCCAAATCTAGTTCTGACTTCGTGTCTTAATTGCCCACCGCCCGTTCCTCTTTGTCTTAAATTTGACATCTTGTCATGAACAGTGACACCAACAATCACTTCCCAGCCTACCCGCACAGCAGCACAACCCCCTCTATGTGGGTGTGACCCCTGTGACTTTCCGATCCTGTGCGCAACCTCTTTATCACACAGCTCCCTCACAGACTCTTTTATAGTCCCGCTCTCTCTTTCAACTTCTTGAAGCGCTGAGACTACGCTCCCTACGAATAGTCAGGTGGTTGCACCACCTATGTGAGGCTTCAATTCACCTTCCAGCCTAGTCCACGGGCACTCCTTAATCACCCACACGACAGTCAGCACCATGAGTTCTTCCTTATGTAGTATGCTCCCTGGTTACTTTGTCTGGTAAGGTGCAGCCATAGCCAGTGTAGCAGAGTCACAAATGCTCGGCAAAAATCTTCTAATGCAGTAGTATGGTTGTTCGTATCTAGTCTTATCATTCTTATTTTATCGACGAGACATGCTTGCATGATTTCATTTTCCAGTTTTTTTATTTCCGCATCCATTAACATGCTTTTCTTTCTTAGTCGTACCCAATCTTCTTCAAGTTCGGGAAGCTTAAGGTTCCCTCACTGAATGGCTTCCTAAGTCTACATATGTTCGCCTTCGCAGAGCTGCATAATTCCTTTGTCCTGTTTGTCGCTTACTGTCCCCATTGTGGGAGCTATTGTGTGAGGATTCCTTTCCTCCAAAACTATGGTCTCGACTCTGCTCCTCAGCTTCAGAATCCTCTCCACTCTCAAGTTTTTCCACATGGCCCTATAGGCCAATCAAATCATTGGCACGCGCAGGTCCCAATTAGCTCTTTTCACCTGGTGAACCCTGTTCAGGACTTTGCATACCTTATTGAATGCTTCCACGTGAAACATTTGTGGTGTGCGTCGCCCTTCCTACTATTGCGTCATGTTCCGATTTTTGATCCTTAGTTTGGGGTGTGCTTGAGTGGGCTGCACAACACACATTTGTACCCATCGACATAGGTGGGCACACGAGTTGCTCCATCCTTGCTACCCGACTCTTATTTGAACCTAGGGGCTTCCAAACTGTAGCCGCATCATCCTTCTACATCTGTGTTAGTCCTCAAAGTTTCCTTGATGTGTACCCCACCATCGTGCGAGTGTTCTGTGCAGTGCCCATTTCAATGCATCAAACCATTGTTGTTCCGATACTACACTTTCAAACTTTCTCAGGAATTCATCCACCTCCGTTAATCCATCATATGTTGACAGCGCTCTTGCCTCTGTTGTCACGCAACACGATGATCTAACCATCATGTTGCAATTCAGCGTTGTCACTTCGTGCAACTGATTCTTCTAGTGCTCTACTTCTTCGTCTAAATCCGAAGTGCAGGAGCTTTCGCATTCCCACAAGATCCTCCCATCTATAGTTGGATTCACCCAATCCTGGTCTTGCGCAGTTAACTTGTAAATATAATCAAGATCATCGTCGCTTTCATTGTCATGCACTGGTTCAATGTAGCGCGCTCCTTTGGCTGGGTCCAGTGGAACTACTACACATAGTGACTTTTTCTTGAAGATCATTTTTCACTTCTTCAAGTTGATGACTCCATTCATATTGGTGGCCTAGTCTATTTCTAACAACACGGGATAGGGATTGTTGTCATCAACAATCTCTATCACTTCAAAATCCACCTGCGTGCTCACGCCTTCAATATCAATTATTACTCCTTGCAACCTCCCCATGGGCAAAATCTTTTGTTGGTTTGCCATTCGTAATTGAATAGGGGACCACTGTAACATGGGCCTACCCATGCGTTCCCATATTTGCTTCGGTAATAAGTTCGCATCCGAACCTAGATCTAGGATCGCCTGATCCATGTCATATTCCCCAATCTATGCAGTCAACCTCGTTTCCCTTCCAGTGCAGAATGCATGCTTCCCCAATTTCCAGACAACACGTGGTTCCCCTAACCCCATGCACCTAGTGATCAATTCCTGTAGTCCTTTAGCTGCCTTGTTATCACGCAACAGTTTCATGCATGTCTCCAGAAAGGTAGTGGGCATTGAAGGATCCATTCCTGGCTCTGGCTGATCCTTACTACTTGAAGTGGATGCCTCCACAAAGCTCTTCTTAGCTTCCATGAATGTCTCCTTTACGCGTTCTAAGTCAAACTCGGGTTCCTTCACAGGAGCCTTGCGAAACCATTTACTTTCCTCTGGATGTTTCCCCGTATCTTCTCCCATGGCCATACCACTTCTGAGCATCATGTTTACATTCAAGTCCTCTTTGCGCGGCTCAGACCTCATCATTTATATATTCTGAGTCGAGGGAGGCTGGAATACCCCTTTTTCGCGCATCTTTGTGATCAACGTAGGACAGCCTATGGTTTCATGACCAAATTGAGCACAATACGAACAGGATATCCTCGTCGGATTGGTACAATCGCGGGCATAGTGGCCTGGTCCTCTGCAATTGTAATAAATTAACTATTCATGGCCCCTTCCTGGTCCCATTCCACCTCGTCCCCGAACTCGCCCCTGAAATCCAGCGCGCACCATCCCCGCATCTGGGTTGATGGCTCGCGTTTCAGTCTGCATCCTATAGGCTGGGGTCCAATCCATCATTAGCTCGTAATTGTGGCAGGTGCGCTCATTTTGGCTTACCGACCTGCGAAAATTACAAAAAAATTGTTGTGGTGTTTGTGTATATTTCTGCAGCAAATGACAATTGTTCATCGTGTATTTCCCTCCTATCTAGCAGATTGCGCACCATAAAGTGGTTGCCGCACTCAACCCTACTTGCACCTCTGATCTCAGTGGCATTGGCCTTCCTCTTGCCAAGTAGTTCACAAATACTAGGCAGTGATCCTTGTCATGACCCTGGCCTTTGCACTTTATGCACCATACTTCCTCATGTGCCTCTGGCCATAGTGCCCTATCCTGCTTCAAGCTTTGCATTTCCAAACAAAAATTCTGTAGTTGCGTGTGGATTTGTTGAACTCCCAAACCAGGGTCTTGTATTAGGGTCTCATGTAATCTCATCGCCATTTCCAACACTTTGACCTGGGTAGAATTTTCTATTGTGACAATGTCGTCCTCAAGTGCGGTGTCAGAGATGCTACAAACCATGTGCGATGTTGTGCATTTGTCAATGTCATATTGGTTCGCAGATTGTACTCTTCAGTCGTTGATCCAGATCCCAGGGAGTCTTGCCCGGGAGCATCGCAATCTCTTTAACCCTGATGATTGATTGTGTTTCTGACTTTGGTTTGCTAAATTCCCTGTTCAACAGGTTCTGGATCTCTGCTATCCCTGCATTTGGGTGGTCGTTAGAATTCTTGATATAACATGTTAATGTGCGATCCTGCAGTGCACTCACCAGTGTAGCCTTCTTAATGTTGTTGTCTGTGAAACCTTATGCTTCCCATACTGCTTTTACCATGAACCAAAATTAGTCCGGATCCTCATTCCCTACCCCTCTGAATACTAGTAATTTGATCACACTCGCCATACTGAACCGTGGAGGTGGTTGAGGTGGAGTGGGTGGAGATGAGGGTGAGGAAGGTGAAGCAGGTGGCAGTGTGGGTGGAGGTGGTAATTACAGAATCCACTACCTTATCAAACTGACCGCGCTTCTCAGAGAAACCTTTGTGATCTCGTCCTCGTTCTCCCGCAAGGGCGAAATTAAGGGATTGTTTTCTAATTCTTCATTACTTCCGCTTTCGTAGCTCTTTCCACTCCGCGTAGTCCCAAACATTAATTTATTCACATAACCAGCTTTTCACATAACAACATCTTAATCTAGGTATTCAAATATTTAATATACTTACCTCGCGGTCCCTTGAGAAAACATTGCTCTGCCTCGCTATAACTGATGGTCGTGTCCACTGCGAACTCAGTGATAAATTCTCCTATTTTTTGGTTGAGCAGGTGATCCACAGTGTGCTATCTTATCTTATGAGGTTTCTAGTCTGTGCACTATTTCCAAAGTCCACACTATTGTTTTGTCGAGCCTACACCTTGCTAACTTCACGATCCACTCATACAGCTCCGAGGGAAAGGATGCAAAGAAAATCTTGTGGATTTCAGTGTACAAGTAGCAATGCAACCACTGTTCCTTAGATACTCGCGGATTTCTGTTTTCTTATGCTGCGAACTCATGAATCTTCTTGTCCAACCACTCTTCAATTTCCTTCTTTGTTGGGTTCTAGTGGCACGACATCAGACTCCCTTATGCAGATCCTGGTCCCGGCAATGGAACCATTTGTTGGCTTAGTGGGGCCTGACCCAGGTTCAAAAGTGATTTAGCCAAGCAAATCCCGGTACTATTGGCCCTTTCGGCACTAGTCAACGGAGCACAGATTGAGATCTCACCCAAAGTAGTATGGGAGGGTGCTAGAACCAGGTTTCCGCACCCTGGGGATGTCTAAAATGAGGTGATGGATACACGGTCCAACCTTCGCACTTACTACGCTACATGCACTTGCAAGTACCCCATACATCCTGTGATACTGTCTTCATGCAGTTCTAACTGCAATGTGACTTGTGTTATTTACCCAAGTATTCCTTAATTAGTCTCCATTAGCTCATTACTTAGATTAAATTCGCATATAAGCATTCATACGAGTATTCATCAAGTGCGCGCAGTAAATAAATAGAGTAAAAGTAATGTGTAATATCAACATAAAGATTCCAGAACAGATGCACAGAATAAAATTCTCTTTATTATCTTTCAATCCCAAGTACAGACCTGACTCCGCCCTATGCACTCAGCTACAGGGGTCTGCGCACTCAGCTGCGGACTCTACTAGGCCTCTGCACACTCAGCTACAAAGCCTCTTCCTACCACTATGACCCAATACACTTCAACTTTCACTTTATGCTCTAACCATGCCTTTGTTATTCTATCTCTTCTCTTACTAAGCTTAGCTTTCTTTACACTTAGATCCTCGCTCTATTTATATAATCCCATGGTCCGTGGACCATGGGTAGGCTGACACAACTTTACATTAAATTATAATATTTTAGGGCAGACAACCCTATGACTTGATTTATAAAATTCTTGCTACACACCCATACTTCATGGAGTTCTACACCATCTTTGACCAAAACATGGGCTTTAAGCCCCAAAACCTACTATGGGGGATCCCATGCCCAACAGTTATGTTATAACACTAATCTCAACTTGGTTTCAGATAAAATGTGTAAAATATACTAAAACATCACATGAGTAAATAATAGAGGAACATAAGGCCATGTTGCATGCCACAACAAAATCCATAAGAGCTTGAATTAAAACTTGAAACAATGGGCATGAAGACCCTTTTATTTATATGAACAGTTACATTGAAGATCGTTTGTTCAACAGGGTCAACATTCGCTTACATCCATTTACTTTCTTGTGTTACAAGTTATTTTTCCACGCATCAGGAATTACATTTCCATTGAGGGTTGCTTCCCTTGGGGTTAGTTGAGCCCATCGACTTTACCTCAATGGCCTTTGGCCTTCCATTCTCAATAGACTGGATATCTTTCATTAGTGTCCTAGTATCACCAGTTAGGCACCAAAATGTTCTATGTAGTTCCATGGAGCTTCTTACAGGCATGACATGGATTCTAGTACTGGCAATGTGTGGCAAGTGAGGTGAAGATCTCATAAGAGCTCACAATAAGCCCATGGTAGGTAAGGGCTGCAGGAGCGCCTACATCGACATGCGTAGGATTCCATGCCCAAGAATGACATATGTAGGTGGACTAGGAACTCCTTGGAGTTGGATTTGTCTAAGCTCAGAAGGGGTGGCACCATGGAACATATTAATAAACCATTGGCATCAACATGAAGCCTTGACAATGATCAGGAGGTCCACTTAACCTCTGATTTGAATTCATGGTTTGCTCGAGAAAGTTAGTGCAATAAGAGAGATTATTCTTGGGGAGATTTCAAAGATCCCCATCTAAGATGTCACATGAGGCAGGGTCAAGATCCCTTATTCGAGTCATGCAAGAGAATGAGGATGAAAAAAAAATTGTGGCGCAGAGGGGTCAAGCCTCGAAATTATAAGAAAATATTAGGTGATCTTATCCTCTCACATATTAGGCCCTACCCATGGAACCTTCCATTAGCACAACTGATTCCCCCTTTTCATAGTTGGTCGCAAGAGCGTTGATGTGGACTGGAAGTGTTACCCTGGAATGTTTCCAAGGGATCGAATGGAGGAGAGTTAGGTGAAAGAAAATGAGATGACATGGCACAATGATGATCATATTAAAGTGTTTCCATTGGTTGGAAGGTTGGCCCATAGCCACATAGGCCGAGATGCCTAAACCATAAGCATGAAAAGAAGGCATAAAGGAAGACGTTGGGAAAAGCCTAGTGGGATGATGTAAGATGGAAAGTGGCCAGGCCCATGCCTTGTCATAGCGCTATAGGTCAGGGACTGTCCCACTTGCAGAGTCAACCCGACAAGACCACCTAGAAGGTTAAAGCATGAGTCAATTGTAAGTGTGAGGAAGTAAGATAACAGGGTGACATCGGTCAGCGACATGGCCATACACCCAAGCCCGAAAAAGCTATCATTAGCAGAGGAAAGGCCCACTACCAAGTCAGCCTTTCATTAGCGGAGGAAAGGCCCACTACCAAGTCAGCCTATGTCATGAATTCAATAGGATAAACATGCATCCTAAAGGAAAGTGTCGTGATGAGCCAAGCTAGCAACAACGATCATTTGCGGAAGACCTTGGGCCAATAAGGAGGTGTTAAAGAGGGGCTTGTTTTCCATGTAAGACTAGTGCAGGGAATCCAACGGGTATCCAAGCGCATAGCTTAGGAGTTTTCGGGAGAGGATGAGCGAGGTCACATGTCTAGTGGGACCCACCCGAAAGGTGCTGGCTAATGTAGAGAGTGGAGGCCCTTGGGTTTTTAGAGAGCATAAAAAATGTGTGTGTGTGTGTGTGTGCGTGCGTGTGTGTGTGTGTGTGTGTGTGTGTGTGTGTGTGTATTTATATATATATAAGTATAGAACTACTACTGGTGAATTATAACAAAAAAATATATAATCGCCCCATTCCTCTAATGGTACCCTGAGGGGTTGATTGACATTACAAATAGATCCAAAGTTAAGATGGATCTACACTGACTTTATTATACTTGTTTATGGTGAAGGATATTATAATTACTATGGAGTTAAAATCACTTAATTTTATTTTAAATATAAGAATTTTATTATGGCATTACAATAGCTTTGACACATAAATATTAAATTAAATATTTGATAATTCAAAAAAATAAAAATTTATTTAATCCATAAATGACTAATTTTATCTCTTTTAAAATGTATTTTTCAAATTAAAAAAACAGAAAATCTAAAAATTATATTGTAACCACTAATAACACATGCAATTGTAATTTGTACTTATATTTTAAATGATCTATTTAGTTTTGTCTAGAGTTCATAACAAAGGGGCCGACAGTCATGGGAAGCTTAAACATATAGCCCTTTTTGGTAGGGACAAAATGGATTTGATTTCTGTTTAGGCTCTGCCTAATGAACTCCAAGGAAACAATTATCATGGGCATAAAATACAGGAACCGGTAAGCAGGCAATTCAGACCTGTATAGTTTGATTGTGGTGTAGTCTTCAAATAAATACCACTCACACAACCTAGCATCTTTGTTGAGCTAATGAATGCTACTATGTTGGGGTAATACTCAAGGAGGGGATACTTTGTTGATAATTTTATAAGCAATGACCATGAAAGTAGAGAGAAAGTGTGAAAACCCTTCATTGTTGGGTTTTTTTTCGGAGAACTGTCCTAGACAACCATAGATTTCCTTTAATTATGGGTGTCTACAATGTTGATGCCTAGGGGCACAAATTATTCCACATGGGTGTTAATGAAAAATTAAACAAATATGGAGTAATGACTTAAGGAGGAAGCCAAATAGTATTGCTCGCACTGGAACTTGATGGCTTCAGCCATGAAAGAGGGAATGTCAAGGACAATGTCTGGCATCATCATCTTATGTAAAATCCCTAAGGATGCTTTGGAGACATATGTTATCTCATCCTCACAAAATAGCCATAATATAACAGAGAGGATGGGCTACACAAACTGTGAAAACAAAGAAATAGGAAGGTTTTCTGAGTTGGCAGGCAATTGTGCATTTGGGGCTAGGATTAGTTGGTGAAAGACTTGTTTCTCTCCAACCGAGTATCCAATGTAATCACATAAGAGCATGGTCTCTATAAGCTTATCCAAATTTTTGGATTTCGGTTAAAGGAAGGTGTTGTGTATCAATTCAGGGGTGACTTCCAAAATTTTCTCCCCAATGGAGAAAATACAACAATTTTTCTCTTTAACGAACATGGCCATGAGCGACGATATGAATTCTGGGAAAGGGTACACCATCGAGGTGACTAAGTGATACAATCCTAACACAATGACTCAGAATGTGTCTTCCTTGTCTAGATAGCAGCCATAGAAGTCAAATCGAAGGTCGGATAAGTTTAGAGGGTAGGAGAAATCATGAATTTCCCCCTCGGTGTCCATAATGTGTTCGGTGTGGCTCGAGGGTTTTGGTTTTTCTTTTTTGGGGTTTTTGACGAGACCTTTTTCAATTTGATCATGATAACAAATTGTGCAAGGATCGAGATATTGTGAATTACCTAGTAAGTGGAGTAAAATGGACACTGAGGGTGTGCAAAGGTCCTTACACCAATTAGCAGACAGTCAAGCGAAGATAGCTACAAATAGATGGCATGACTTAGAGACAAAATAATTTAAAATAGGCAGGTTTAAATTACAACGTTTAGTGCATGGAGTGCAATAGTTGGTTCGTAGAGTTTTTTACACAAGAAAAGGGAAGAGGTGGTGTGGGGGAGACATGTGGCAGAATTGGATTGGGTGGAGGCAAAGGGAGGAGGGTTATGTATCAAACAGTCTCATGTTTGCTTTCCAAGCTCACCTAATAGTGTTATCAACTACTCACATGGTCATTGAATCAACCTGATAGGTGGTGGACCCATTTTACCTCCTCTGGCATGGTGCCTAAGCGAACTTGGAGTCAAGGCTCGACCCCTCGAAATTAATCACAACGGTTGATATGTGTTATCCACTTTATTGACTCTGACTTTCCAAGAGAAAGCGTCGACTTAACTATCACGCTTGTTTACGCAACGGATCTTCTCTCGGGTGAGGTCGCTTCAAGATGGATGATGATCTGCTCTGTTGGTGGTTGTTACTTAACCATATACATTTTGGAAAGTGGGGGGGAGGCCCACTACCACTTCGCAGATCTTGTGGGTCAAAAATGGTGTTTTATAATGCTTCCTCTGATCCAGGTGGATATTAATGGCCATCTGACTATTTCACTTGGACCCCTACCATTGTTTCTTTCAGTTTTTCACTTTCCTTAATTATGGCATAGTTTACTATTTTGGCAGTTTTTTGAGTCCTAAACTTCTAGAGCCGTTTTTAGGCCCTAAACGATATTTTCTGGGAAAACCACTGGTGGCTATTATGATTTTTTAAATCAATATTTGTTGACAACAATTGTAGTCATCAGATAGATATTTCTAATGAGGTATCATGTTCATCAAACAGAAATCGTATCCCAAAGTTACAACCCCGGGAAGTTGATGTACCGACATACCCTAACAGGGCCCATAGTTTGGTGTTTCATCTCCTAGGGTTAGGTTTTTGGATGTGTAGGGCTTTCCAATGTTTCTCAATAATAAATAGGCCATCAAGCCTCATTGGAACATAGTTCAGAGGCATGTAGCCACCACATCTTTTCTCAGAGATAAGCTACAATCGCCCAAGCTAGTTTATTTCCATTGTGTATGTAAGCATATTTCAGTTCTTTGATATTATTGAAATGAAGTTTTATTTTCGCTGCATCTCTATGTGTATGGTTATATTTGTAATTTTTTGCATTCTTGTTTAAATTCAAACCAATGGTATCAGAGCAGTCTACTACTCTTCATCAATCCTTCTTTGCATATCCCCAATGGGGTATAAGGAGTTAGGGCTTAATCTGGTTGAACCTTTGCAAGGTCAGCCTCGCAAAACCTGACGACCGCCCATGTGGGAAGAAAAGAAAGATGAGGGAGCAACAGATCCTATCAAAATATTGCTCAAGGAGGCCCTTGAAAAACAAAGGAACACGATGATGGATAACTTTGCCCAAATCCTTCAACGGTTTCCCACTGGTGGCGCATCCACATCCAACAGCCCCTTTAGAGGTGCAACTCCTTTTAAGGTACAAGTAAAATTTGGCATTCCCATATTTGAGGGCCAAATAGATGCAGAGACCGTAGATAAATGGTTAAATCTACTAGAAGGACATTTTATTTGTCCATGATTTTTCCAGCTAGGAAAAGATTACTTTTTCTCTTCTCAAAGCTGCCCCCCATGTCAAGGATTGGTGGGAAACCTACTGTGAGCAAAAGGATGAAATTACACCCTCACTATTTTCAGTTGCACCTAGTTGGAATTCGTTTTGGGACACCATCAAGGAGAAGTACTACCCTGTCAAGAGCTATGAGGATAAATACATAAAGTGGACCACGTTGTGGCAGGGAAGGGACCAAGACATGCTAGAGTTTACCAGTGTTTTTCATACCCTTCGCATGAAGTTGGGTATCAAGGATTCTGAGAAACATTTGGCACTCAAGTACCTCGCTGCCTACACTAGTACATCTAGGATGAGATGGAATTCCTGGACATCATCTCGCTCGGCATGACGTACCAATACACTGTTAAGATCGAGAAAAACTTAAACAGAAAAAGCGAGACTTTGGATCTGCGAATCCGAAGCAATGGAAAGGTGCCCCCAAACCACAGAACAAAGGACAAAGCCAAGGCAGGGCATCCCCGGAAAACTCGCCAAAGCTGCAAGCAAGGAACAACACCACGAAGCTGAAGAAGGACATGCGAAAGTGGTGTGAGTTCCATAAGAGCTCCACTCATAACACAAGTGAGTGTCGAGCCAAGCAGTCGCTGGTGGCCGAGCTGAAAGATTTTGAATCAGATGTATGTTCTGACTCTGATTAAAACCCGACAAGCGGAATGACAAAGGGAAGCAGATTATTGATGTGAAGCCCAATGCCATCATTTCCACCACAATGATCATAGAAGGAAGAACCCGAAGATCCATAGGAGGAAGAGTGCCTCTTCCACTCCTAGATGTGGGTAAAGGGTTTCCCGCTATGTTGTCGACAACGGGATCCAAAATAACCTCATTTCACCAGAGGTTATGAAGCAGTTGGGCTTATCAACCATAGAACACCCACAACTGTACACCATCAGGTGGCTTCACCAAGGACGGGATCTCCACGTCAGCCAGCAGTGTCGCCTTCGATACAACATCAAGCCCTTCATGGATGAGGTATTATGTGACGTTGCTCCTCTTGATGTTTGTGATGTATTATTAGGCCAACCATACTTATGGAAGTGACATGTTATGTATGAGTCAAGGCCTCGCGCTGTTATTATTACCTTGGGAAATAAGATGTACAGGATACAGGAGGTAGCACTGCCTACCACAATCTCTTTGGTTACTGCAAAACAATGCACTAAGCTCATTTCCAAAACCGGGAAATTTGTTTTCCTAATGTTACACCCTCAGAGAAAGAAGAATACAGTGGCCACGACCTCTAGACAAGGCCCCTCTGCACGACAAAAAAAAATGGACAAGATCATGGAGGAGTATGAGGACATATTCACCTCCCCTGGAGCAGTGCCTCTACACTGTCAAGTCAAGCACTCCACCAATCTGACCCTAGGTGTGCCATTTCCCAATGGACCAATTTATCAGCACTATGTTTTGGAGAACGACGAAATCAAGAGGCAAATTCAAGAGAAGCTGCAGAAAGGTTACATCCAGCTGAGTTCATCACCTTGTGGGAGCCTGATCGTGTTGGTAGGGAAGAAGGATGGTACCTAGAGACTTTGTATTGACTACTGGGCGCTAAACAAGATCATTATTCGGAATAGGTACCTGATCCCACGAATTGATGACCTTCTAGACCAACTCAAGAGGGGGGAATATTTCAGTAAGATCAACTTGAAGTCCGAATATCACAAAGTACCAATCAAACCCTCTGATGTGTGGAAGACTACCTTCAAAGCCAAGGAGGGCATTTTCGAATGGCTGGTTATGCCTTTTGGGTTGACGAATGCTCCTGCAACCTTCACAAGGCTGATGAATGACATCTTGTGGACATTCACCAACTCATTTGTAGGGGTATACTTGGATGACATCTCGACCTTTAGCCAAAGTTGGGAAGAGCACCTCCACCACACCCAAGAGGTTCTCCAAACACTGCGACAACACAAGTTGTGTGCCAATTTGGAGAAATGCACTTTTGACGTGACCCAGGTTCAATATCTGGGATACATTATTGATGAATGGGGGCTGCAAGTGGATCCAACCAAGTCCAAGTCATTCAGGATTGGCCAGCTCCAACCACTCTGACAGAGCTCCGCAGCTTTCTAGGTCTTACCAATTTCTACTGCAGGTTTGTGTTGGGGTTCTCTCATATCACTAGCCCTTGAGTCAAAACACCAAGGGAGGAGCAAAAGCAAAATTCTTTTGGTTTGAATCTCAACAGAAGGCATTCGTAGAGTTGGAACATCGTCTCGGCTATGCACTAGTGTTTACATTACTAGACTTGCAACAACCATTTGAGATCAAGGCAGATGCCTCTAATTGTGCTATTGGGGTAGCCCTTACTCAATAGGGGCATCTAATGGCATATCATAGTGAGACACTTTCATACACAGTCCAAAAGTATCCCACTTATGATAAAGAGATGTATTCCATTGTGTAGTCATGCTAACAATGGAAGCATTACATTTTGGGGAAGGAAACGATCATCCACACAGACCACCGAACCTTGTAGTTCATACAAGCATAAGGGAAGTTGCAGAATTATCATTTCAGAAGTAGTCCACATACCTGCAACAGTTCCATTTGAATATCAAGTACAAGAAGGCCAGTGCCAACAATGTTGTAGACTACCTTAGCCAACCCTTGATCATGGTGTTAACCACTGTTCTCAGCTCGTGTGGGCATGAGACTTTTGACTGACCACTTCTCTACAAAAGCGACCCAGAATTCAGCCACACATACTAGACACTCTTGGAGGGTCAGCAAGTTCCCGATTTTCACCTCCAAGATGCAATATTATGCCACCTGGGACACCTTTGTGTTCCTTCAAGTGAGTGTGCCAAGATGATTTGGGAAGCGCACTACATTTGGGTCGTTGGCCATTTCGGGGTCAAGAAAATAGTGGCAGTACTACAAAAGTATTTCTATTGGTCGAATCTTCCACAAGATGTCGGGAAGTACATCAGATCCTGCATTGCCTGCGTCATTTCCAAACCGACCATCAAGAAGCAAGGCCTCTATAATTCGTTGCCTACCCCCAGGCGACCTTGGGAATCCATCTCCATGGATTACATTTCAGGCCTTCCTTCTACTAATCATGGAAACGACTATGTTTTTGTGGTTGTCGACACATTATCGAAGGTGGCCATTATGGCGGCCTGCAAGAAGAATATCACACCAGAAGCCACTGTTAAACTCTTCTTTGAACAAGTGTGGATACACTTTGGGATCCCATAGTATATCATCTCAGTTTGGGACAACAGGTTCCTCGGTACATTTTGATCCAGTCTCTGGTCGATGTTGGACACCAAGCTCACTAAGTCCACAACTTTCAATCCCTGAACTGATGGCTTGACAAAGGTCGTCAACAGGATGATCATACACATTTTGCGCATGTACAACTCAAAGCATCCATGCATGTACAACTCAAAGCATCCATGCACATGGGATGAGAGCCTCCCCTACATCCAACACAATTATAATCAGGCTCTCCACAACTCGACTCACCACACCCTTTTCAGGCAGGCTTGGGATTTCAGCCAGTATGTCCCATTGATGTGGCCATACCATTTGTAGCTACTCAGGCAGATTTGTCTCAAGTCTAGTCCAAAGCTAACAAGGCAAACAACTTCATTGAGCACATTCAGCACATCTACCAACAAGTCCATGACATATTGGACATAACCAATGCTAAGTACAAGCAATGGCATGATCAACATCGGGCGCCAGACAAGTTCCATGTGGGTGACAAAGTTTGGCTACATTTGTAGAAGGAGCACCTCATTGGGCCCCACCGCAAGCTTTGCCTGCTCCAATATGGGTCATACACCATCACCAAGGCAGCAGGGGACAATGCCTTCGAGCTTAGTATTCCACCATTCCTTGGTCTGCACCCAGTGTTCAATGTGGACTGGCTTTGACCCTACTTTACACTATTGTGGGACACATCCGACATTGCAAAACAACTCACACCAACAGAGTTAAACCTAGACTGCGTGGAACAAGCCACAACTGATCAGATCATGGACACACAAATCAAGAACACCCAACAGAAAAATATCCAACCATTAAGGGATTTTTTAGGTCTAAAATGGGCCTCCTAAGGAAATTATAAAATAATAGTGGAAATAATAAAATAATATTAGATTACATCATCAAATTTTAGAGCGAAAAAAGAAAAAACCATTTTTTCAACCCGTATTTTCAACTTATCTCTGTATGGGTTTACTCAAATTTTGAGTGGAAACAATCGTTGGGTGAAAAATTTGATTCCTCATCCAAGGAGCACCCATGTTACATACTTTTTATGGACCCTACTACACGAAAAGTGAGGAATACATGAAAAACATGATTGCAATCACATTTTTTCATGTATTTCTCATTTTTCTTGTAGCAAGGTCTATCGAAAGTATGCAACATCGTACTCCTTGGATGAGGAATTAAATTTTGCATCCAATGATTACTCCCGCTCGAAATTTGAGTAAAACATTCGGGAGATAAGTCGAAAATACGAGTTGAAAAAATAGTTTTATTATTTTATTATTTTTTAATATTTTCACTTTTTTACTCCAAAAATGGTGAATCATCCACCATGGTTGACGTCATCATCTTGAATCCTATTGGTTCTTATAAATTTTATTTTGGTTGTAAATTTTTCTTAAGAGGCCCATTTTAGACCTCAAAATTCCCCTAATGTATATTGAGTTGTCAAAGGAGGCTAACTCCTTCACTAGGGCAAGTGGCTAATGAGGGACCAAGTTCAACAAAAGTTTCCTCATCTCATGGAGGAACTCAATGCAATGGGGACCATTGCTTCCTAAGGGCGAAGGAATGATCCAGGTGGATATTGGTGGCCACCCATCTACTCCACTTGGAACCCCACCATTGTTTCTTTCAGTTTTTCAGTTTCCTTAATTGTAGCATAATTTACTATTTTTGGCAGTTTTTCGGGTCCTGAACTTCCAAAGTCATTTTGAGGTCCTAAACGATATTTTTTGGGAAAACCATCAGCGGTGAATATAAGTTTTAAACTCAGTATTTGTTGTCAGCAGTTGTAGTCCTCATATATATATTTCTAATGAGGTATCATGTGAATGAAATGGAGATCGTATGCCAAAGTTACGACCTTGGGAAGTTGATGTACCAACATACCCCAACAAGGCCCATAGTTTGGTGTTTCATCTCCTAGGGTTAGGTTTTTAGATGTTTAGGGTTTTCTATTGTTTCTCAATAATAAATAAGCCTTCAAGCCTCATTCGAACATAGTCCATAGGCATGTAGCCGCCACATCTCTTCTCAGAGGTAAGATACCATCGTCCGAGCTAGTTTATTTCCATTTTGTATGTAAGCATATTTCAGTTCTTTGATATTAATGAAATGAAGTTTTATTTCCATTGCATTTTTGTGTGTATGGTTATATCTGTAATTTGTTTCTTTGCTGTTTAAATTAAGATCATCCTCACTGTTGAGCTGGAACCCAAATGCCATGATGCTCTAGTCCCCTGGTCCTCGAAAGCCCAACTCCTTTTGAAATATAATTGGAAATTGTTATGAGGTTCCAACCCCCTGGGTACATGCAATCAGGATGATGTCATGCTGACATCAAACACACCATGCGTCAACCTACGATTGGTCCAAGTGTCATCCTTATATGATCCCTTCGGGTACCTGAAAACTTCAAAACAACAAGCCACATGTCCACCTCCAAGTGGGTGGTTGGTAATGTCACCTTTACCTAATGATATGTTGCAACATGTCTAGTCATAGGAGAGAGAGAAGGCTCCCTAATCCTTTGTTGTGTGATAAATTTCTTTGTAAATGGTCCAATCTTGGTGCCTTCGAAAATTCATCTAACCAAATGTTACAAGGTTTTGGCGCCGCGGGTTCTGGGCTTCCAATTTTTGTTATAGGGTTTTGTCAGTAGACGACCCCTGCTCTAACAGTTGATGGATCCTTGGTCCCTAGTTCCCAGAGCCTTTTGAAATTGATTTTCTCATTAGTTACAAGATTCCAATATCACGGAGTCTCCAAGATTTTGACTTTTATGGGCCTAATTTTGACTGCCATTATCTTATGATCCAGGAGGCCATTTTCATACTTATTTATATAGTTCGAAAGCTCTTCTAGAGCACTTTCTGCTTGAGTGAGTCTAATGTGGTCTTTGAGTTCTTCTTCCACTCTAAAAATGGCTCCAAACTATGCCATGCATTGCACCTCAACCCCTTTGTTATATGAAGCATAAAAGGAAAGAAGAGTAGGGTACAACACCTTCCATGTATGATTACATCTTCTAAAGACTTGATTCACAATGTTTGATCTCATGTTCATTTATCATGTCTAATTCTTGGAGCTATATTGCATGATAGTCCTACAAAATGGCTTTCCACCCAACGAATAGTGAAGTTTTGTCTTCACCATTTAATTTTGTATTAGGAATTAAAACAAACTTATATTATACCAAATTGATCTATATTCTAGTGGAAAAATCAAAATTGCTCATTGTGACTCACTAAGGGTTCTCACTTTGCTTAACTATGTATTTGCATTCCTCTATACTTATGAAAACAAATTCAGAGAACAAAAGTTCAGTCACACAAATAAAATTCTAAACAATATGATTTATTTTTTAAATTTATAGAAACTCTCATGAGCAATAACACTCCAATATGATATTCATTTACATTAGGTACGTGACTTACAATCATTTTTATTTTCACACATGGAAATTAATTTGTTAACTTGAATAACTTTGTAGGAAACCTTTGAATTCTCATAAAGTGTCTTGAAGTTATCCATATATGTTGCCTCTCTTTACTCTTTCCACTTACAAACCTTTAAATTTCCTTCTAGTTTTGTGTATGTACATCTCTACAATTTTCTTACTCATGAGTCTTTGATGCAACTCCTTTAGCGATTTAATTTCTTCCTTTCATGTATTTTTCCTTCAAGAGTTAGTTATAGGTGGTTTGTTGCTTTCCAATTCATTATCATATTTTCTTCACAATTTTGGACTACCCTTCGAATTTTTGTAGACAATTTCTTGTTGGTAGTCACACATGTATGCCAATGTCATTCCTAATGTGGAATCAATGTGGAAATAGGTTTCCATCCAAATTTTGGTGAGCATATTCTTTTTACCAACCACCCATGTAAATCAATGTCATTTTTTATGTGGATTCAATGTGGAAATAGGGAAGTAATTATGGCTTTCGTGGTGGCTTATACATTAATCCCTCTTCACATGCTTTATTTTCTTTTCTTTCCCTTTTCATTTGCTAACAAATCTTGCAAAATATGGATTATGCACAATGTAGAGGCATGAGGGTGTGAATACACCTCCCTCCATCCTCTCCACCCTTTCTCCCACATGATGGAATCACACAAAATGTGGGGGCATGTAGGGTTGGTATGTCATAACTTTTTACTACAAAAACATGCTCTTAGATGCTTAGACTGTTCAACATGGGATATCCCATTGTAATTGACACTTAGGCGAGAATTCCTTCTCAAACTCAAGAACTCAAGACCCACTCAAGCTATGTTAGATTTCAAGTTGTCAAAGCTATTGAAGACATTGCCACCATAATTCAACATGAGAAAAGAGAGAAAGAGTTTCAAGTCATTGACCTTTGGCCTTTTTTTCTCTTCTATTTGATTTTTATACTAACTTCTAATGCTAAAAGATGAAAGAACAACAAACCTACTTTGGTACAAAAGCTTAGTAACAAATCCTTAGTGGGCTACCAAAGAAGTATACTTATAAATTTTATCCTATTTCTTTTGTAAATGGCTCTGCAATACCCTAAAAGCCTTAGTCTTTTAATATGTATGATGAATGCCTAAAGCCTTAGTCTTTGTATATATAAAAAATGAATGACTGAGTTGTTTCCTCATCAAATTAATTGCTCTTTTAGTAAGTTGAAAAAAAGTTGAGCTCTTGTTCACATCAAGTCAAGTCAAGTCAAGCTCAAGCTCGTTCGTTTTATATTCGATTCAAGTCAAGCTGAATTCATGAAGCGATCAAAGCGTCTCCGAAAGATCGTCCATCATTCCTGTTGAATGATGCTTTCTAAGTATCTGGGAAACATTATGTTTCCTATCACTCGAAAAGAAAAAGGTTACAGCAGATCACCTCCGAAAAAATAGGCAACTAATATAATGGTGGATAAAGCAATTTCGAAAGGAAAAAAGGACAATTAATTAGTAAGATTGTAATTTTTAATTTTTTTAAATGTATTTTGAATATATATGGATTTAACTTCTTTAAAAAAATTTAAGACTTTAAATTTTTTAAGATATTGGGATTTTTACAACTTAAATTTTAGAAATTTATAAATTTTTATGGAATTTTAAATGAAGTTATTCAGAAAAAATGTTCAGAAAATAGTCATTTTACTTATTAGTTAAACTATATAGAAAAATACCTACCATGTATTAAGTTAATAATAGATTTACTATTTTTCTCCATTTTACTTATTAGTTAAATTACACAAAAAAAAATACGTACTATGTATTAAGTTAATAATAGATTTACTATCTTCTCCATTTTATTTGTTGAATAGAAATAACTTTATATCCAATTTTATAAGATGAAAAAAGAAAAAATAATAAATTAATTATTAACAATATTTATTGATAATCTTAGTGTGAGAAAAAAATGATGAATAATAAACACCATGTATTAAATTTATAATTGATTTATCATTTTATTCGGTTGAATGAGAATAATGTGGTATCCAACTTATAAGATAAAAG
Source organism: Pinus taeda (assembly GCA_000404065.3). Lineage (NCBI taxonomy): Eukaryota > Viridiplantae > Streptophyta > Pinopsida > Pinales > Pinaceae > Pinus > Pinus taeda. The sequence goes on from APFE030089794.1 coordinate 30,588, forward strand.
AAAAGGATAATAAACTAACACAAGCATATAAAGTACATGATTGAGAAATGTTAATAGGCAATATCTAATGATAAATCTCACGTTTCCAAAAAATATATATATATAATTTTAAAACTTTATTATTATTATTATTATGAAAAGAATTTATATATCAGTTAAGCACAAATGTTTTAAAAAAAATTGTAACGATATTTTTAACTAATATTACATACCCTAAAAACCATAACTCATGTTTTATTTGACACAACAAGTGACTCTTAATCAATAGGCAGAGTCAAGTTGGATAAATAATTATACTAAATATAAATTAAATATATTTTTAGAATAAAAATAAAAATATTTCCCTAAGTGGTTCTAGTGGGCGGCCCAATTGGTGATCGAAGTAATGTGAGTCCTAAGAAAACTCAGAGATCCAAGGTTCAAATCCCACACATTTTGACCCGGTTTATGGAGAGGAGGACAATTCATAGACCCGAGAGGTTTACTAGTAGCTACATGTCAAGTGAATTGCTAGGTTCCTCTAGGATACAAAAAAAAAAAATCCCTAAGTGGAGTGATATGGTGACAAGTTTAGGAGTATCATCCCTTCCTCCCTAGTTTGTAGCCATGTGTTGCACGATTGACTCCTTGCATAGCCTTCCTATACATATAGAATTTGATGACAAAGGTGAGTGGATGATAAAATGGTCTACGTATTCAAGGTACACCAAACTACATGATTTTTGGTAGAATGGAGGGAGTTATCCCATGCATATAGAATTTGATGAAAAAGGTGAGTGGACAACAAAAGGATCTATGTATTCAAGGTACATCAAACTACACGATTTTTGGTAGAATGGAGGGAATTATCGTCAGACGAGAATTTTATTTCCTAATGAGTAAAATCTCATCCTTTATTTGTGACACCTCGAGGAGGTTAAAATGTCCACACTTGATGTGTTAATCTAATGATAGAGTTCTATTCATCCCCTCAAGCTTTCTAGAAAGGAAAGGCCCTTTTGCACCACACTCATCCAAAGATTGATGTTGTTGCAACCACTTCTACCTACCTCAGTACCACCCCTATCTATCTTTGTAGCCACATGCAAGCAAATGAAGTGGGTGTGGGTGTTTAGCAAGCCTATTGAGAGAAAGAATACGTGGATGCAATGCTTATGGACTTTCTCATGAACCCTGGTTCGAGTTGCACCCACAACACGAAATTCCACCACATTTTGGAACTTTTTTGGCATACAAAGATGTTTCCAACCCATGCTTTGTTATCTCATGATAATAATTGGAATGAGATCTATAGTCGACTCGAGATGCCAGGAAAGAAAAATGGTTTTTTAATTACTTCTTCCTCATGGTTGGTAAAGAAAAACAAAGGTGTGATCCAAGTTAAGGCTCTTAGGCCCTCCAAGGACACCATGATAGTCCTCTACTCCTTCTTAGAAGACGGTGGTTGTTGCACTCCTAACTAGCCTTAACTCCCTAATCATTATTTTCATTCAGTTTCAATTATATAATTGTCTTTGTTACTAAGAGTGTTGGACATTAAATGCCTAGTTTCCTCTATGGAAGATTATTTTATTATTATGTTAAGCCTAAATGCCTTTTTTTTAGGCTTTTTAACTATCCTACCTAGTTTCCCTAGGAAGGCCTATATGACCTTCTATTTTATGTGGCCACTTTGGTATGCATGAATGCTCCTCTTAAACTTTACTCATAGTTTTAATTTAACACGCACACACATATATAATTTTTATTGGTTGTTCATGGTTGGTAAAGGAAAACAGAGGTGTGATCCAAGTTGAGGCTCTTAGGCCCTCCAAGGGCACCATGAAAGTCCTCTACTCCTTCTCATGTGGTTGTTGCACTCCTATGTAGTTAACTCCCTAACCATTATTTTCATTAAATTTCAATTATATAGTTGTCTTTATTATATTGAGTGTTGGTATTTAAATTTTAAATGCTTAGTTTCCTCTATGGAAGATTCTTTTATTATTATGTTTAGCCTAAATGCCCTTTTTCTAAGGCCTTTTAACTATCCCACCTATTTTCCCTAAAAGACGTATGACTTTCTATTTTATGTGACCACTTTGTTATGCATGATGCTCCTCTTAAACTTTACTCATGGTTTTAATTTAACATCTGAAATTATTAACATATCAACTTAATAAAATTTCATAGTATCTATGTAAAATCAACTTTACCTATATATATAATCATATACATTTAAAACAATATTGCGACAACATATTTTTTTCAATAAAACACGAAAAATAAGAAAGAGCTAAACTTTTCTTAACCAAATTCGAAATGAAATTGTATTCCAACTTATATAACAACTATAAAATTCTTGATACCATCAGAATTTTTAACCCAAACATACTAAATATCTGATATAAATTTTAGATACAGCTTCATAAAACAACCTTATGTGGTATAATCGGTAGAACAGTGGTAATGGATCGGCTACAGTTTTTCGTCGTCTCTTTTCATTTCCACACTTGAACTAAAAGTAGCCACCAATTGGAAATCAATTGGTTTTGTTCATAACGATTCATACTTTACGGAAAAGCAACACCAAATCAGATTGTTGATTCAATGGTACAAAATAGAAAATGTACTAGTGCATTATTGATGGAGCAATTATGGAGATTTCAACTTTTCACTAAAGAAAGAACTAGTGGTCTGTCGGTGAGCTTTACGTTACCGATCCATAACGCGCTATACGAAATCAATATTGACCAGCCAATTAAAAAGTCACTAAAAAACTGTGGAAAAGGTGTCCAGTGGGGTTACATCAAAAGGAGTTGTGATTATAATAGGATTCAAATTTTCTTACTAGTGGTTTCCTCCCATTAAGGAACCAGAGAGAACACTAATGAGATTATTGCAAAATGTGGTCCACATCACATGTTCAATTCATCTAAGCCCTTCCTTTAGCTCATTGGCTAGCATTTAGTCTACTTCATATCCCCTTAGGTAAGACAATTAATTTTATCAATGTTTATATGCCTAAATCCTGCCCAAACAAACCTATATGCTTGTCCTCATTATTAGACTTAAGAGACTTCAAATGCAACTCCAACTACATTTTGATGGGGGACTTCAACACCACCATGCACAATTAGAAAAAAATTGGGATCACCAATCAAAGACCCTGCTCGGTAAAAAATGGAAGACCAATCTTCCATCACGGATTTGGTAAATTCAAAACATATTAAAGGAAAATTCACTTGGTTGAATAAACGACTTAGCCCTAGACACGTAATGGCTAGGCTTGATATATTCTTAATTCATAGCTCAATCCTTGAAGAAAATATCATGCCCCTATCCCAAATCCTTCCTTGTTCTAGCTATGATCATTAGCATATAGCCCTCTCCTTCTCTTCCTCAAAGAACTATGACCCCATTCCTTCCAAATATAATCTTTTATGGTCCCAAGATCCTGACTGTTAAGGAATGATATTCAATGTGTAGAATCAATAGCTAGATGGCTCTTCAACCTTCAAATGGGAATAAAAAATAAAAGAGATCAAACGAGCTCTTAAATCATGGGAAAATGCTAAGCAAATCAAATCTAAATAATTTTCTTTTCTCAAACTCTAGTTGCAAGAAACACGAGAGAAATTAGAGCACCTCCCAACATCAACCAATCACCTCTTAGAGGAAAATTGGATCTACTAGAGGTTGCAACAGGAACTACAAAAGGAAGTATAAGAGACAAAGAGACCTAAATCAAGAAGCACATGGTTCAAAGTAAGAGATAGGAATACATAATTCTTCCACAAGAAGGAAAATCTAAAGAGTTTGGAGGAACAATGTTAGTAATATTACCACTTCAGATGGGAAAGTCCTATATTCCTACAACCAAATCAAAGAAGCAAATCTTACTCACTATTTTGACATCTATAGAGAATCCCTTGGCTTATGAAAAAATGTAGAAGAAAGCATGTTAGAGCACATTCCTCACCTAGTCAAGTAGGAGGAAAATGATGCCCTAACATGAGCAGTCACTAACAAAGAAATTTGTGACATATTATCTTTATTGGACTTTAACAGAGATCTAGGCCTTGATGGTTTCTCGAATCACGTTTACAAATTATGTTGGTCTATCATAAAATTAAACCAAGCCTATACGATATTTTATTGCCTCTAAGCAGAAAACATTGGAGGAGGAATAAATACTACCTTTTTAGCGCTCTTTCCACAAGAGGTCAATCTATTGTCCTTTCGTATTTTTATCCAAATATCTCTATGTAGTGTCTCATTTAAAATAATTTCCAAGATAATATCAAGAATATTAAATCTCCTCCTCCCAAAATTAATCTTTGAGAACTGATCCATACTAGATCATCATATTTTTTTTCGTCCATCTCAGTGCATTTAGAGTGAAAAAAGTGGAGGAATCAGCACATGGGATTGTTTTTCTCGGTGAGACCCACTTTGGAAAAATGGGGTCTGAAATCTTCTAGAAGCATTTTGAGGCACCAAATGATGTTTTTTTGGGGTAAAACATTGTATATTTAGCATTGAACATTTCCATGATATTATACACACAAATATCTTTCCAATGGTGCAAGAAGCGCGTTAATCGGAGTCCATATGCAAAAGTTATGCCACTCAGAAGTTAACCTTCTTGTTTTCACACCTATAGTTCAGGAGGATGTCTTGTCAACTCCATTATTCATGGAAAAAGGGGCTAACCACATGTTTTTGATGTAAACGACTCTAGAAGAGTCTATATTGTAACTCTAGTTAAGAGTTTATGTAATCAAACTTAACAACTAGTAGGTTATCGAGTTGTGCTATAACCAGGCCACTAGGAGGAAGAGGCATTCCATTTTTTCAAGAGCATTTTGTTACATAGTTGAGCAAAGATAGCCATGAGAGATAGGGGGTAGAGAACACTGAGACGATTTGTGCAATGCAGCAACCCACGGGCCACAAGCATTACTTCTTTGTACCTACAACCATATTTCCAAACAGAGAAAGAGAACGAAACAATCTCACCTTTCAGTTGGGTTTTCTATCGAAAGGGTTTCCCAAAGAATATCTTGTGTATTATGTGTGTGTGAGCTTATTTTTTCGTTCTCTACTTTTCTGCATAGTTTCCATTCAATTGCATGCACTAATTACAGTTAAACTTATAGATCTAGAAATTTAATAAAACTGTAATAATGTAAAAATATAGAATTTTAATATATTATTATTATTTTTGTTGTGACGAACTGTCCAGTGGAATATCCATTATAGTTTACGGATCATTCAGTATCAGAGCAGGTTTTTTTGGGTATTTTATGGAGATTTCATGGATCTATATCGACGGGGCCGAAAATCGTAAAACCCTGATCATGGTCGACGAATCTGTAAACGAACCTCATGATCCTGTAGAGGTGAGGTTTTGGAGGCTGGAACAATAATTTGTAGATGTTAAATGCAATATAACCCTCCTCATAATGACCTTGAATAACAACTTTTCGATATTTGGAGAATATGGGGTTCAAATGTAGAGGAAAAATCTAAACAAGGATCAGAAGATCATGGAGAAACAGAGAACTAGTCAAAGAAAGAACCAGGAAAAGATCAAATCGGTTCGAGTGTCATGAATCAGTCCTTGTTTAAAATGGAAGAAAAAATTGATATCAAGCCATACCATGGTGAGATCGATGCTTTAAAGCTCAACCATTTGTTGTAGCAACTTGAAGTTTATTTCAACGTCCATCAGATTGAGGAAGGACATAAAATCTCATTTGCATAGTTGAAATTAAAGGGTCGTGCACTAACTTGGTGGGAGAGCCACACAGAAACCCTAAGGTTGTAAGGAGAACCTTCAGTGACTAAGTGGGAAGATTCCAAAACCCTCATGAAGTCATAGTTTTATCCCATTGGTTACATGAAGGACAAGTGGATCCGGTGGCATTACTTCAAACAAAATTCAGGCCAAAGCATGCAAGAGTACACCACAAAATTCAGCAAGATGGCTATAATGTTGGGTATCTCTCCAAAGAACCCAAATGTACTCCTCAAGTATTTGGGGGGTCTGCATCACCATCTGCGTGAGCAAGTGATATTGTTCAACCCCAAATCGGTGGACGAGGCTTGTGTATAGGCACAATACCTAGAGAACATAGGCCTAAAAAGTGCGCAATCAAGTGGATCGAAGCAGAAGGAGAAACAAGAAGCTTCTAAGGAGGGGAATAAGGAGAAATGAAGGGGAAATTATAAAAATACGACAACCTCAACACACCAGTGCAAAGATCCTAACAACCACTCAACCACTGCAACATTTATGGCCATATAAAGGATAAGTGTTGGAAGTTGCATCCAGAGCTAAACACGAAGAAGAAGAAAAAATATAACAAGAAGAAGAATCTCATGTCCGCATATTCGAGAAACCAAGTTGAAAGAAAATCAGATGTGGATGAGAAGATTGTTTGTATGTCAGTGTAGAAGGAGGTGAATCTGAGTAGCCTTGAGCAACAGGAAGAGAAAGAAATGACCAAACTCTTCCATATAAAGATACATGTCAAAAAGAAAAAAATTGATGCTCTGTTTGACTCAATATCACAGGTGAATCTCATTGCAGTAGAGTTGATCAATAAGTTGGGGCTGGAAGTTCATGATCATCCAAACCCATATCCACTGGGATGGGTAAATGAGGATGTAGAGTTGAAGGTAACAAAACAAAGTCAAATTAGATTTTCTATTAGTTCTGATTTTATTGATGAAGAAGATCTATATGTGGTTCCCCTTGATGTATGTGGGGTCGTGTTTGAGATTCCATACATGTACATGTGAGATGAAATATTAATGAGGAGAGCCAATAAGTACCGACTCGTCAAGGATGGAAAATTTTTCATCATCAACACGCATAAAGGCAAGTCAAAATTTTGACTGGTAAGTGCCAACCAAGCCAAGAAATTGATCAATTCCAACAAGAAGTATGTTTTATTTTTTTTAAGAGAAATTCAGTCTGAAGAGGAGTTAATAAGAGGGAAGGCATCCCTGGAGGGGTGTACTAAGAAATAGAAACAACAATTGGAGGAGTTGTTGCAGGCATACAAGGATGTGTTCCAAGAGCCCAAAGGGTTACCACCTAAGAGTGAAGTGGAACATGAGATCCAACTATTACCAGACTCCCCATTGCCAAATATTCAGTTGTACAAGTAGTATGTTATAGAAGCAAGTGAGGTGAAGAAACAGTTGCATCAGCTGCTAGAATAGGGTGTCATTTGACCGAGTACATCACCATGTGGGTCACCCATCATCATTGAGCCAAATAAGGATGGGAGTTGACATATGTGTATAGATTGCAAGGCGTTGAATAAAATCAAGCTCAAGAACAAACACCCCTTGCCTAGGATAAATGGTCTGCTAGATCAGTTGCAGCAAGCAAAGTACTTCACCACACTGGAATTGAGGTTAGGATATCACCAGGTTCGAGTCGAAGAAGAAGATACATGGATGATTGCCTTCAAAACTAGGAAAGTTTTGTATGAGTGGTTAGTTATACCATTTTGCCTATGTAATGCACCGACTACACTTATGAGATTAATAAATGATGTAATGCACCCTTTTATAAATTCATTTCTTATTGTCTTTTTGGATGATATACTGGTATATAGTGCTACTTGGGAAGAGCATATGTCACATTTTACACAAGTGTTGGAAACATTAAAGAAGCACCAAGTGCTAGCAAATCTCTAGAAGTGCAAGTTTGTGCAATAATCCTTGGTGTCTTTGGGGTATGTGAGAGGTGGAGGAGAACTAAAGATAAATCATCCTAAGATGGAGGCCATTATCAAATGGTCAGTGCTTACTAATGTTTTTGAGGCCAAGAGTTTCATTGGGGAAACGCAATACCTAAGGAAATTCATAGCCTCATTTCCAGCGGTAGCAACACTTCTCCACGCCATAACAGCAAGTGGAAAGAGTTTCCAGTGGGGGAAAGATCAAAAAAAGGCTTTCGAGGAGCTAAAGAAGAAGATCATTCAAGCACCAGTTCTAGCATTAACAGACTTGTAGCAACCCTTTGAAGTGGAGGCAGATGAAAGTGGGTATGATATGGGAGTTGTCTTGATGTAAGGAGGAAGGCCTGTTTTCTACCATTTTGAAGTATTTCATGGGGTAGTTCTTAACTACCCTACCTACGACAAGGCGCTATATTCCATGATTCAAGTTGTGAAGAAGTGGAAGCACTATCTTATGGGAAAGGAAACAATAATCCACACAAATCACCAGACATTACAACACTAGCAGGCCTAGAGTAAGCTACAACAAACCATTACAAGTGGATGGGGTTTTTACAATTATTTTATTTGGTGATCAAGTATAATAAGGACATCACAAACAATTTGGTCGACATGCTATCAACGCCACCCACATCAAAGATCACAACTTTGGGGACTCTTATGCACATGGATCCATTCACCCATGATGCATATAGAGAGGCATATTCAGAGAATGAAGCATTTAAGAAGGTTTATCAGTAGTTGTAGAGTCAGATTCATGTGCAAAATGGTGATAGAACCATCGACTACCATCTCCAGGATGGGTTACTCTACAAGTTGTATATGCTATGTCTTCCTAAAGGTGAGCGACTGCCACTGATTAGAGAGGCTCACACCTCCAAGGTTGCAAGGAACTTTGGTCTAGGGAAGATCATGGATAACTTGTAGAGGTATGTGTATTGGCCCAAGATGCAAGATTAGGTAGCTAGGTTCATAAAAGGATGCATACTTTGTTGTATCAACAAGCCTAGCAACAAGAAACAGTGTCTATATCATCCCTTACCTATACCTACTTGTCCTTAGGAAATAATTTCCATGGACTTGTGGGAGGTTTACCGACAACTAGGAAGGGACATGACTACATGTTCGTGGTAGTTGACAGGTTCAACACGATGTGTGTTTTGATGCCCTATAAAAGGACCATAAATAGACAAGAAGTATCAAACTTTTTCTTTGGACATAAAGTTGAAGATATCTACAACATTCCATCCTCAAATAGATGGGCAGATATAAGTAGTCAACAGGACTTTGGTGCATCTTTTGAGGGGATACAACTAGAAGAATCTGAAGACCTGGGATGAAAATATGGTATATATACAACATTCTTACAACAGAGTAGTCTGCACTTCTATAGGAAAGTCCCCATTTGAAACTTGTTTTGGATATTTTCCACCTTCACCTTTGGATATTACATATGGGCAACAAGGAGGAGTGAGGGAAGATATTATAGTATATTCTTTGAGGGCTGAAAAAATTATAGAGAAGAATAGGAAAATCCATCTATAGGCACAAGAAACAATGGAAAAGTCACATTAGAAGTATAAGCCCATGTGTGATCAACATAGAATAGAGAAATCATTCAAGGTGGGACATAGAGTATGGCTACGGTTGAACAAGGAGAGGCTAAAGGGGCTTGGTAAGAAAATCAAGGCTCTAAGGTATGGTCCCTTTGATATACTAGAAAAGGTGGGTGATAATTCTTATCAACTCGTTTTACCACTGTATATACGCACTTACTCAATCGTGAATGTAGATAATTTGAAACTCTATGAGCCTTCCATGCTAGATCGAGAAGAGGAACAGGTCCTACCTTTTGTGGAGGATTTGGCACTAGACACTCAGGCAGAGTTGAAAGAAGATATAGTTTTGTAGAAAGGTCCAGAACTACAAAATAGAGGTAGCATGACCTTTGGCATATTGTGTTGAAGGGACAACTTCCAGGCAAAGCTAAATGGTACACCAAAGAGAAGGTGGAGGAGAAATTTCCTCACCTCATTTAGTAAAAGCTTTTGGGGACCAAAATCCTCCCAAAATGGAGAGGTGTGATATATATCGGATCATTGTATTGTTTTTCATCCATCTCAATGCATTCAAAATGGAAAAATTGGAGGAATCAGCTCATGGGACCCTTTTTACCGATGAGACCCAGTTTGGTAAAATAGGGTCTAAAACCTTCTGGGAGTGTTTTGAGGCATCAAATGACATTTTTTGGGGTAAAACATTTCCACTCCCTCACTACACCTTTTCATGCTATTCTACACAGATACATATTTCCAACGGTGCAAGAAGCACGTCAATCAGATTTTGTATGCAAAAGTTATGCCACACACAAGTTTACCTTCTTGTTTTCACACCTATAGATTGGGAGGATGTCGAGTCAACCCCATTATTCATGGAAAAATGGGCTATCCACATGTTTTTTATGTAAAAGACTCTAGAAGAGTTTATATTGTAACTCTAGTTAACAGTTGATGTAGTCAAACTTAACCACTAGTACGCTATTGGGTTGGGTTGTATCTGGGCCACTAGGAAGAAGAGGCATTCCATTCTTTCGAGAGAATTTTGTTTCGTAGTTGAGCAAAGATATCCAGGAGAGATAGGAGGTAGAGCACACAAAAAGGGTTTGTGCACTATAGTAGCCCATGAGCCACAATCATTACTTCTTTGTACCTGTAGCCATATTTCCATACAGAGAAAGAGAACGAAGCAACCTCACCTTCCATCTGGGTTTTCTCCTGAACGGGTTTCCCAGGGAATATCTTGTGTCTTATGTGTGTGTGTGTGTGAGATTTTTTTTCATTCTATACTTTTCTACATAATTTCCCTTTGCATGCATGCACTAATTACAGTTAAATTTATAGATCTATAAGTTTAATCAGAATATAATAGTGTAAAAATCCATAATTTTAATATATTATTATCAGATATTTTGTGATGAACTATCTAATGGAATATCCACAACAATTTAAGGATCAAGAAAAAAGGGTGTTTCATTCAAAAAACACAAATAATGGTCAACATTGTTTTAGTGTAGGAAGTGATCCACTCTAGAAAAGAATGGGGTGAAAAAATAATGATCATTAAATTAAATATGGAGAACACCTTTGACTAGGTTTCTCATAGTTTCTTGTATGCATTCATCCTCAGTTTTGGATTTAGCACCAAATTCAACATCTAGTTTTTAGCATGCATAATCTCACCCTAGATTTACTAATTTTTTTAGAGCTTCTCATGTGCTCAAACAAGGTTGTTCATTATCTCGTCTTCTCTATATATCCTATTAGTAAGCTCTCTAAGAAGGGAACTAGATCATGAACATCGAATTTGAAACCTCCCAAGCCTTCCAATTTCCATGGAGGTCAAGGAAGTTAACCACGCTCAATTTTTATATGAAACACACTTGTTGGGAGGAGCTTATACAATAATTTCAACTAGATACAATGATGTTCTAGATCAATTATACAAGCTGCAAGAGGGTTAATGAATAAGACAAAATTTCTTCTAATATCTTGGAACTTCAATAGCATCATAAATAATTCCATATAGAGAATTCTCTAAATCACCTCCTAGAGTGTAGATGCCTCCCTAAAATACCTTGGTCTCTCCATCAGTCTTAAACCCTCCTCTCTCTTATCTTAGTATATAGTTCTCAAGAAAATTAAGTCAAATTTCACGAAATAGTGAAGACTAGTCCTTCAAAAGGTTATTTTATCTTCCCTCCCCATCTACCAATACTATGCCACATTAGCTCCTATGGGAGTCCGAAATGAATTTGCAAAGGAACTAAAGACATTTATTCGGCAAGGTAGACAAAAAAATTCAAAGGTATTTCACTTAGCCAATGGGGCAACTGTGAATACCCCCATACATCATGGTGGCCTCAGTGTGAAAGAGACATACTACATGAATCGAGCAATTCGAGGAAATTCATTGTGGAGACTTATGACAAGAAACTATGAATGGTGTAAGTAAGCCTTACACCATAAATATTTAGCTAGATAAAGGAGTTGTTGTTTATATCGGGTTTCTGTTAGCAAGTGGGGACCTAAATCTAGAAATTAATAGTAACAATAATCCCCTCATTAAGAATCATCTCACATGGCTCATAGCCAATCGAAATAATACTAACATTTGGAAATATATCATTGTGGGATCTCCTCCTCTGTTGAACTTTCCCTCCCTATCCCCCCTTGGCCTTGGTTGTCTCGACTAGGGAAGTGATTCTTGTTTGATATCTTAAGGTGGAACTAAGGTAGAGGTTGAATTAGTTGGAGTTTCAACCCCATCCCACCTCACCTTATTCACCTCTCCCTTTTACTCATATCTACATTAGAAAATTGTGCCCCAAGTTCTCTTTTAGATGAGGATATTATAGATTGGGGAAGAATGGCATATACTATTATATTAAGATATGAATATAATCTTCCCTGATGTCTCTCCCCCACTCTCCCACATTTGGTCCAATATGTGATGTATGGATGAAGTTCTGAGAGGATGAACTACAACTAACACAGGGATGACCAATTCAAGAAGGTCAACAGGCTACTGCAAATGGCCAACACATGCTAATACTTCCCTTGAAGACATAGCAGCACAACACAAGAGTGACTTGGGAACATGACTAATGAGCACCACGTGATATCATGAAACAATATAGGAGGCATTGAAGCACACTCCATATGATTGGAAGAGTAACCAAATGAAGGAGTAGACAGACTCATATGTATGGTACAACTCATAAGCAAGCTAAGACCCAACTGTGAGATAATATTGCAGACAAGTGCCATATTAAAGGGCGATGTGACTGGCGCTACCATTTTGATGACTAATGGGGATAAATCTTCCCTTCTCTTTTCTCTTTTTAGGTTCCTTTTCGTAAATTTAGTCCCCCAAGCCCAAAAAAGATATAAAACAATACAAGGGAGAACCTTCTAGCCATAGTAGACTAGAGTATTATTTTTTTGTAACTCATCTACTCAGTCTAGAAAAGGGTTAAACTTATACTGAATAAATGCCCCTTCAAGTACTTTAATGAGCATGAAGGAGACAAGTTCGCTTGGTAATATTTTCTAAGTTAAGGAGTCTAAGAAAATATTAATGGAAACTCCTCCTGGAGGAATGAGTGGTATAAGGGGTAGAAACTGGTTCTTGTCATGGTGGAACTTCTCATGACATAAAGAGGAAAAGAGGCTAGCTAATAGGACCACTCATCGCAGCAGTCCCTCTGAGAAAGGGTAACTCACTAAGTGAAAGTGAATGATAGGCCAAGCAGAGGATGATGATGGAATAAAGAAACCAAGGCTCATTGTGTAAAATAGGATGATAAAAAGTGGCAATCACAAGGGATAAGGTGGTGGAATCCTCCTAGGGTATAACCAGAAATATGATGAAGAAGAGGACATGAAGTTCAGATTCTAGGTCATGGTGGGTCAGAAGGCAAGATTCTGAAAGAGAATAAAAATGATAGCATGGATACCAAGACAACAAAAAGGTGCTATACTAGGGTATACATAATCAAGTAAACGCTACCATCAAGCTACAATGTGCATAAAATAGAGTGGCTAAAGTATAACTTGACAAAGTTGGACCTAATGCATGAATATGGCACTGATGGTCAAAATGCAATGAAGACGGTGAAATGACCTACCCCTATATGACAGTTTCAGAGAAATGCACCTAAGGTCCAATGGATGTCACAATTGAAATGCAACCCTATCTTGTAAAAATCATCTAAAAAGACTAGACACATGGTTAAATCATGTAATGAAAGAAATAAACATGGAGGAGGTAAAAACATGACATATATTCTTGTTTCTGGTTTTTTGAGTCTTATAATATTTTTTGACTTTTTGGCATAAATAAGGCATGAAAAATACTCACATCACACACCAAGCCAAAAAATAGATAAAGCATCACACACCTATGTACAATAAGTATAGGCACAACTCATTCTAATAGGTTACGTCAAAGTGTGCCCATTGTTGGGCACAAGCCAAGCATTTCTATACGCAAGCTCATGGAGGGTAAGGGGACCATATGGCTCACCAATGTGGGTCCATGCCAAAGGAAACCAAACTTCCCAATCCAGAAAGGTTGACCATGCCAAGGACATTCCAACATAGTTGTTCTCTTGAAATTAACCTGAGGACATACGGGAGGATCAAGCTTAAAGGGGGTACAAGCCTATCCTCAATAGGTGGTAAGGAGGTGAATAATTCATTGGCAATTTCATCATTAGAAATCCAATACTTGACTCGGTCCAAGGGTAAAACTTCCAAGAAGGGCCAAGGAGATTCCCCTAGTTCGATTCAAGATTTTTTTTTCCAATCTCTAACTTTTCCAAATTGGAGGCATTAAGAGGCATAATCTCCTTAGGATGATCAATAGGTGAATCCATGACCTCCAATATGACTTTTCGAGAAGGAGATTTATTTTTAAGGGATTCATGTGGAAGAGGGAGAGAGACGATCCATGTGGGAAAAGGATCCAGTTCATATTCCATATTAGGATGGAGTTTCTGACCAACATCGGGAGGTACTAACAAGACGAACGAAGAGGCAATCTCTTCCACTAATGGTGGTGGAGGATGCCCACTAGCTTGATCAACTTCCATAATATCAGGAGAAACCACCCAAAGATTAGGAGGTCTATAGGGTCCACAGGTATTAGAAGAGATCATATGCATATGTGCTTTAGAAGAGGATGAATAAATGTCAAGAAATAGTAATTGAGGAAAGATACCAATAAGGGATGAACTTTTGAATAAGCTTGTGCAAAAAATCAGGCCAACCATATTCAAATATTCCATTATTGCTATCAGAAGTTGTCACGCAGGCTAGATATATGACCAAAAAAACTAGATTACCACCTGCACCTTTCCATCCAGTCATTTTTGTTGGCCCATTCACCAAATGGGGCATTGATTTTACGACATGTAACCCCACCTCAGCCGGGGGCATGGGTATATTATAGTCGATGTTGGCTATTTTACCAAATGGGTTGAGGCAATGCTAACATTGAACAATAGTGGCAAAATGACTACTTTATTTTTCTTCAACCATATGGTTTCCAGGTTTGGTGTACCACAACCCATAGTTATAGATCATGGATTGCATTTTTGCAATCACATGATGGTTGAGTTGACTGCCAAGTTAGGACTGTCACATGATAGTTCTACTCCATACTACCCACAAGCTAATGGAAAATTTGAAGCTATCAACAAAGTCCTTAAGTGCATGTTGCAAAGAATGATTGGAGTTCATAAAAGAAATTGGCATTTAATCATGTACTCGGCTCTGTGGGCATATTGAACCTTGGTGAGAAATGCGACCGAATTCACACCCTTTCAGTTGGTGTATGGTTTGGAAGTAGTCTTACCAATTCAATGTGAAATCTCATCTCTCAAACTTGCGATTGACCTGCTACCTGACACTTCTTAAGAAAAAGCACATTTCTTCGAGTTAATCCACCTGGATGAAACCCGTTGTAGTGGCCAATCTAGGGTGCTAGATTAGACTAGATTTATTATCAACCAGGGTAAGTAAACTTCGAGGCATGTGTCTAAAGTCTATAGACATAAAGGATTCCTAACTAAGTGTTTATTGTGATAGGCTACAATACTCCTTTACAGAAGGTTAAGATATGTTTCCTCTCACCTTAACACTCAGATTGCCTAATTTATCTAACTGTCCTAAAGGTATAGCATATTGCTAGACTGAGATTTTAATCCTCTTACAAGGATGCTATGCACAAAAGCTCTGTCTAGTTAACACTTAAGCATTCATGAAAAATCAAAAGCACACTGAATTTTAAATGCATGAAAACTGAGTCTATGGAGATGCTTTAAAATCTAACGATGGATCAAATCTCTTACAAGATATGGTTCAATGATCTAACGATAAAATCTTCAAGCTATCACCATAAATACCATTTGTGAGAATTTCTAATCAAAACGACAAAATCATAACCATGGAAATAAAACTAAACACTATGCATTCTATTCAAATTAAAAAACGCTATGTAAATAGAATTAACAGTATACCAATCCACGCAGGGCCCATCCACACTTCAATGGCACACTGAAGTAAACTCAAGCAACGAGAGTATTAACGCATAAACACTTCTGGAGTAAAACCGTGACTATATTTAAGTGCTGAAGATTGCAATCACATACAAGAGTTCTGTTCTCAAAACAATACACAAAGATAATAATTGTAACTATTCTTGAAAACAAAATAATACGTAGTCTTTATCTGCTTGTCCCTATCTGAATCGAATGTACATTCATTAATCAAATGTTTCTGCTTTTACAATGGAGTGATTTTTGGCCATTTCTAATCTAAGCCGATTTCCAAAAAAAACAAAATGAAACCAGTTTGGGAAACCATGGCTTTTTACTGCCTTTGTAACCAAAAGGCCGGGGTTTGACCAGCGTTGACTGCATAACTAGGAGCTTTTGATTTGCTGTAGAATCGATTTTTCACCATGCATGTACATTCCAGGTCTCGTTCCTATGCATTGCTTTGGCTTGCCTGTCATGCCACGTGTCAGATGATAAACCATTTACAAGATGTTATGACTTCCTGTAATATTTTTGTTGAAAATTCCTAATTTCTAACATAAAAATTCATAAATTAACTTTAATGTAAACTAAGAACTATAATGCTATTAATTAATCAATTTCGATGGATATAAGGGGTCTATGGAGGAAAAATCTAGATAAATGATGGTGTTTCTAGAAGAAAAAGATGGTAATGGAATGGTACCAACATCTCCCCCAAGCTCAAGGACTTAGCATGTCCTCATGCTAATCCTGATGTGTTGCCTCTATACTCTGTTCCTGCTGTCACGCGGAATGAGTCGATCTTGCGGACAAGATAGACCTTCCTAGAATCTAATGAAGACCTAATAACAAGAAAACCAACCAGACACTATCTTTCTCTAAATGTGCTTTATAAATAATGGCAAACAAATGTGATTAAGGCCTACCTCATGTCCAACGCAAGTTTGGAGATGCCTTCGCTCCTTTGATCCAAGTAAGTTCCTTTGTCACAAACCTGCAAACACAAACAAGGAAAACGATTAAATAGCATCTGAATAACCAGTATTATAAAACATATTTAACATGAAAATCAAGGAGTCCATGAAACAAATAACATGAGATACTTGTTGAGAAAAATGAGCTCGATTGTATTAATTCAAAAGGAGAAGAAATATACAACCTTTGCCTTGACATTGTACAAGCTCCTCCCAGGGTCCAACAAGAAGTCTCCTCTACTTTGACAAGCTTCACTCACTCCCCAATGAAGCCAAAAAGGTATGTGATCTCTCCTCTTAAGCTCAAATAGGAAGTCTTGATTTCACTAGCATTTACCCTCAAAAGTTCAGCTTCTAACCTCTCTAGCCACTGACCCAATGCCTCAATTTATAGTGCAATGGAGATTAGTTACCAGCTCCTCCTTCAAAGGGGTAGAGTCCTCCTTCAAAGGGATAGCTCCTCTCAACAAGGGATTAGTTCCTCCTATGATGGGATGCATGAACCACTTGGAGCGAACAATCCACGTAACAAATGCTTCTAAAAAACTCTAGAATTAACCCAAGATGAGTTTTTTAGGATAAAGATTGCGACTTTTGACTTTTACAGGGGTACGCACCCTCCCCTTTACATACAGAGCATATAAGTACGCAAATATCTTCAACAAAAGGTGCGGGCCCGCAAGCAAAAGTAAGAGAAAGTGCGGAACCAGAGTTACATTGCTTTTTTGATGTCTTTCTCTCATTTCTAAAGCTTGTTTTGAAGAGATGAGGTTTGAGACTTTCTTAGGAAGCTGGCATAGGTGGTGATAGACCTACACCGACTGCAAATAATCAAGGTGACGACATTTTTGTGTAACACCTATTCAAGGAATGATATGACATATTTTGCACTTTCCATATTGATTGTTAGCTCCTTGATTTGATAGTCCTTCTCTCTGATTGTTTGTTGCATGAGTGAAGTATGATCTTCCGCCACTAAATAATAAGCTCAAAATCATGCTCAACTATGCCTTTCTCTTTTGATGTTGGTTCCTACTTTGTTGATGAAGAAGGCTTGGCCCCTTTCCCTCTGTGAGAAGAAAACACAAGCCTCTTTTTCATCTCTGGCATGCTTTGGTCACCTCATGTCTAGGTACCTTGGGAACCTCTTCTAATTTTTTGGATAACCATACTTCCATAGGTGGTATTGATGTGTCTTGGTGATGGCTTGGTGAAGCAATCTCATTTTATTTTTGAAAGCCTAGATGATAGGAAAAGGGGAAAAGCAGTGAGGTATGAGTGGAAAATGAAGTGATGTGAAGGTGGAGCTTGAAAAAATGGTAAAGTATGTTTGAAAGAGGTGGAAATGAAATTTTGATAGCTGATGAAAATGAGTGGAAGAGAAATGAAGGAACAATGTGCTTGTAAAAGGGAAAAAACAGAGTTTTTAGGGAAAGTGCCCAAAACCCCTAGGAATGAACTAGGGTTTCAATCTTAGTGAGGTAAATTTATGTTCTGAGGTTGATTAAGTGGTTTACATGGCATATTAAACATGTATAAAGGAATAGGGTAAAATTTTACATGTTAAAAATCAAGAACAAAAAATGGCCATCATCAACCCTATCATTTTTGCATGAGAAAATCACTGAAAACCCTAATTAAAGAAAGCTTTGGCATGAATTGATTTTGCAAATTAAAAAGGTAACTAAGGTGGTATAACTACTTGTATATCGGCTTAGGATTGCAATAAAACAAGTGAGAAAGCTTAAAAATTGAGTTTGGGTGAGTTTAAGGCAATTTTAGATACTCTAGACCAAGCACAGCATAGTGTTCTTTAGCATAGCGCAGTGTTCTTGAGCGCAGTGCCAAACCTCTAAGCACAACACAATCTTCCTCAGTGTATCACCAGTCTTCCAAACCACTTTTGGAGGCCTTAAACTGCTCCACATTGAGAGGTTGATAGCTCGTTAGAAATCTCTTGAAATCGTCTATAAGATAGACTCCTTAAGAATGCAATTTGGACAATCCATCAGGGAGAAAATGGATTTTCCCAAGGTCACTCCAAAACCTAGGGTGGCTTTGACAAAAGAGATGCTCCAACTTGCAGAGAAATTTTTTATGCCTTCCACTAATCCAAATCATGCTCTCAAGGTACCATGGGAAAGCTTACGATGTTAGCTACACAGTAGGGTCCTTAAGAACTACCAACACCTGCTCCAAACCCCTGAAACGTTGTCTTGACGTTAAGCTTTCCAAAAGTGTAGCAACTCTCCTATAGCAAGTGTATTTTGGGAATTTCTTTCAAATCATAACA
>APFE030089794.1:62360-87857 GCA_000404065.3 Pinus taeda
TCATTTCCAAAGCTTGTTTTGAAGAGCTGAGGTCTGAGACTTGCTTAGGAGGCTGGTATAGGTGGTGATAGACCTATACTGACTGCAAATAATCAAGGTGATGATATTTTTGTATAACAATAGGCTAATTTCAACTTTTGACATTAAAACTGGTAAAATTCAAATGACCTTTTTGCAGTCTACATTCCAACAACATAATTCATCAACAAACTACAGGAAAACATAATTTGAAGTTTTTGCCAGGGATGTTCACCCTATTGATCAAATTGAATTTGATAAGAAGGTAGGAGAGATGATCTACTCAACCATGACCAACAAGGCCATGAGTGTTTAGAAACTTCAAAATTCTATAGGCAACATCACAACACAATTTAAGCTAGAGAAAGCATCCTCACAGGCAAAGGATAATAGAATCAAGTCATTGTAAGACTTGGTTACTGAGATTGGATATAATCCAAATGACATCAAGGTTGTAGAAAAGCTCAAAAAGAAGACAAATGAAGACATTGTTGGACTGAAGAAGCAACTGAAGTTGCCTCCTTCTGAACATCCACAAACCAAGGAGGTTCTACAAAGCTAAAGCTAGAAATATGAAATGATGGACCTCATTCTCTAGCTAAATTCTCAATTTAAACAAATGGAGAATGAATTGAACAATTTAATACATTTGAAACAGACCAGCATTGAGACAACTATTGCTATTGCCACTGCTAATCCTACATTTACTACAACAGTTCCTTAAACTTTGGTAGCTTCATTGGCCCCAACATCTCCCCTAGCTACATCACTTCCAACTGCATTAGCAACTACATCAGCAACAGGTTCAATAGCAGCAACCCATCCTATTGATGAATCAACTAAATTGGTCAAAGCCATGGAGGATATGTCCATCCAGACCACTGAAATAAATAGAATTAAGGAACAATTGAAAAGTCTAGAGGGTGAGAAGAAACTTGCTCAAATTATGCATAAGAATGAAGTTCAGAAGACAAACAAGTTGAATGAAAGGTTACATAACTTAGAGAAGGAAATGACACTCAAAGAGCCACTAGCCCAAGAAAAACAACTTTTACGAACCAAGAGCATTGACTCAGTCAATGATAATTGGCCATCTATAAAGGTGATATTTGAGAAAAATGATTTGGTCAAAGAGGTTGGTGAGGCAATTCAAAGGGTTAGCACCAAACTTGGAAATATGCCAGAAGAAGCCTCAAGAATAATCTAGTTCCTTAACTCAAAGAATAAATATGAATTGCAGGAGCTTGGAAAAGCTGACAGAACTGGAACAATACTAGAAGTGAAGAAGGTAATCACCAAGAGGAACTTGATGACACAACTTGAGGATAAATGCCATACAATGGAGCAAGAAATATGCAGGTTCATGGTGAAGTTTGATGTTTTAAGGCATAAAGGTCTACCTAATCCACTGCTAATTAATGACAAGTTAATGGCACATGAATATTATGACAAGCGAATCAGGGAAGTGGCAAAGGGGCAAGCCAATAGTTCCTCCATGAAAGGGATGCCTTTAGGAAAGGTTCTTTACCAGACTTTGAGAACCTCTTTTACCTCCATCATGAGGTAAAAAATATTTTTGTAAACGAACCCACCATTGAAAAATACGCAGAAGCTGATGAAGTCTACAGAAGAATGGTAAATATTAAATTCCCAAATACAGAGACTTGGAAAAAATTGAATGATTTACTATGAAAATGCAAGGTAAACAGTGAATACAGAGCAGTCAAAGTAAAACAACATATCATTTAAGTCAAAGAGTATCATATGAAAGAGTATTACTCAAAAGGCATAGTAAAAGGACAACCAATGGAGAACAACAACAAAGGAGAGAAGGCAACAAAGATCAAAGCATAAAACAACAAAATCAACAAAAGAAGGGACAACTAGCCTTTTCGTTTCCTAGGTGTCTCTATCTTCTTACATGAAGATACTTATTTTCCTTGAATAATTCTTAAAAAAGTTTAGGATAGTTTGTAACTATTTTTTGTATAAATACTTCATAATTCGAAGTATAGAGTGTGGATTGTTGAACATTTCTATAGTTACATTGATCTGAAAACCTGAGGGTTTATTGTAAACATTTTCAAGTCAACAAATTGGACTGAGTAATAAAGGCATCGCATTACATGATTCATGCGTTGGGCCATTTCATTGAAGTATCTTTCATTTGTCAAATTGTTATTTTCTTAAGTATTTCACAAAGATACATGTACTTCCAATTTCAATGAAATAACTAAAATTTTACTTCAAAATCTGTTTAAGTACACTCTGTCTTGAAAAATTATTCATTTTAATGTTTTCTTATGATATCGAGAGTAGGGAATTCTTAATTTCTCCCAAGTTTCGATTGACCTCTTTCATTTTCTTCATTATCTAGTTTGAGGAATCCTTGGCTGCTCCTTAACCTCGATTGAAAAAAATACTTCACCATCCAGCCTAAAAGATCTGAAGTTACTCAGCTACCTTTCCCTGTGAACAATATCTTTAGAACTTGATTCAGTCTTTTTTTCTTGACATTTGGACTCCATGGCCCAATGGTAAAAAGACATCTATCTATCCATCTAAATTAGTGATTCCACCACCAAATCAAATCAAAAACCAACCAAGCTTAAATAGCTAGCCTAAAATCAATTAAATCAACAAAGTTGAATCATTAAGAGAGAGCCCTCTCTGAGCATTGGGAAGGCTATATCCCGATCTCAAAAGTAGGTTTGTGGTTACCTATATTATTTCTTTCATGATGACCCTAGGGAAATTTTAGAGTGACAACATGTTGAGGACTAGCCGGAGGAGAGTCCTGAGATGAGCCTACTGACTCTGATAGTGATCAAGAAGAAAGGGGTTGGATACTTAGGATAATAGTAAGTTCAACACTTTGGATTTTAAGGGATTTAGGCTCAACAGTATTGGAACCTACAACTTAGATGCATTAGCATTCAGGGTCTCATTTTGGACTCCTTGTGATTCTACTACAATGCCTTTTTAGGAAATCAATCACTAATGTGTGTTAGCAAATGCTTGGGCTCAAATCCAATTTTACAATTAACCATTAATGTTGAGGAGAAAAGGAGTTTTCGTTTCAAGAGTAATATGTGATTACGTGGTCGATTTATTTTAGAAATTAACAAAAATAAATGAATCGAAAAGGGGTAGACTACACATGAGGGTTGACCAAGAAACCATGAACTGTGATACAAAACTTGGCGAACCAAGGAATTAACATATGATAACCAATCTCCTTGAATGTTTTGTTTAGGTAGCATGGTATACAAGGCAGTAGACTCAGTTACCTATGGATGGATAGAAACCTATCAAGGACTCCCAAAATATACGCCACGGTAAGTGGGAGTGGGGTCTATAATAGTGCTATCTAATGCATAACCATTCGATAAGAGAATTCCTATATACTTACCATGTGTGGAGCACCTCTGATATACCCAAAAGTAACAGAGAACGGTCCTATACACTTCCATACATGGAATGAGATTTCACCCCCAGGATACAACGGTAGCAATTAATGACAACTGCTATGTTTAACGACGTCAGAACACGTCTCTAGCCTAGAACTATAAAGATTTTTGTTAATGACAAATGCTCCTTAGGTTAATTGAGGTAAATTTTAAGTTGATATTCAATTAAGTTTCAGTTTTAATGTTAAAAGATCGATGTTACTTGAACGCCTATGATGCAAGTAGTATGAAAAATTGATTCCTTTCAATTTGATGAAAGTTATCTAGCATAGGGAAGAGGTTCAAGAATTGATACAACAATCAAGTATGCAACAAGAAAATCTTCCTAACTAGATCTTTCACTTTCACTATTCCAAGACACCCAACAAAAGTAAAATGAACTTCAATTCACTAACATGCAACTGCATGAATTGTTCACTTTTCTTTTTCAATCCACTCACCAAAAGTAAAATCAAATTCAATTCAAATGCACCTACATGATTTTTTTCACTTTTTATTTTTAATGAATGATAATGCACTTTCTTTCAGCTTTCAGAACTAAGCAATGTAATCTGTGCTCAACTATGACCCCAAAAATGACTTTTCAATGTAATTTGATCTAATGTAATTCGAAAAGTAAACTTTGAGATGAAAGTTAAGAAAATACAAATGTGATTTATTTTATGATTCCAAAATAAATAATAACACTTAATCAGAAGCAAGTTAATATTCCTTCCACACATACAAGAAACAAATAGAATATTGAATTGACATGAATACCTAAAGACTCAGCCAGAATTCACTTTCACTACTTCAAGCAATGGGATGAATTTTGCAAACCAATTAGAAACCAAAACAAATACTAACAAATCCAAACAACACAAAGTAGGAGGATACTTCAGATATCAACACACACTAGACCTTTCAGGAAGAAACCTTAAAAATTATCAATTTTGATGATCAACGTGACTGTAATGGTCAAAACCCATGTTCATAAGGCTTTCAATGCTACTGTTGATGAAAAAACCGTGTTGGAAACACAACTGTTCTTGGATAAAACATATTGGGCAAGAATGGCTTGGAAAAATGAAAATAATTTAGGTATATCTAGACATGACACTTTAAAGGACAAACTACTTAGAATGAAAACCCATGATGAACCTAAATTATAGATTACTAGGAGGTTGGCCAAACTAATCACAAATACCAAACATAAAATGGAGGTTTCAAGGGATATAAGATCCCCAGTGGAGTCACCATTTTGTGTGTGCAGGAAATCCTTCTATGGATAGAAATGGTCCCTCTAGTCCTATGAGAGGATCTAGCAACAAAATAGACAAATACATGCAAAATTTCCTCGTTTATATCATAAAATACAGAGAAAGATAGATGACCTACCTCACTCTGATGCTAATACCCATTGATGTTGTTCTCGATCTTCTTGCTTCCAAGTTCAATCCTCTCTACATCATTGTGGATGAATATCTACAAGGAAGATCAAACAAAGATGACAAATGCATACATAGCATAATTCATTCTAACATAAACAATGTGATAGATCAAGGGGTATCATACTGAATGAGAAATGATAGACACATTTATGGAAAGTAAACACATAATGTATTATAAATAGAATGGTAAAGGAAGAATTACAACCACTTAAACCTTGATGTTTGAATCCTCCTTTGGATGAGTTCCCATGTCCTAGCCAAGAACTTCAAGCACTCATTTCTCCTTAGCAAAATGGGAAGCATTTAGGCATAGTTTTAGCATAGGAAGGCAACCAAGCAATAGCCAACCAGTTGTGGATAGTAGGGATCTCATTTATAGGGAAGGAGAGGCAGTTAAGGATCCATTAAAGGAGGGAGAGGTTTGACAACTCAAGGCAAAGATCCGTGAAAGTAGGATCAAGGACCAAGAATGGGAGATATCGCTCTAATCCTTATTCACCTGTAACTAGCTTGTTATTCCCGAGTCTTATAGTAAGAGAAGGCTCTCCTCCACTTTAGGAAAAACTACCTGAAGAGGTTTAGCATGGGTTTTCCTTAAAAAATATGCATTGGTAGTGCTATGTCAGAATAGCATAACAAGTTACCAACACGAGTCTCTAGTGGAAAAAAATGCGTTGATCTTGAAAACTAGGTTTTAGGAAAGTTTATTCAGAACTATTTTAGGGAAAATTTTATTTTGTTCTTCAGGGATGCTTCTATATATGTTTCATGGTGAATACACTAGCATATTTCATCATTTTGATGCTTCAGGATATGGGATGGGAAGTGTGACAAAATACTATGTAACAACCATGGATTCCAAGAAGCTTTCATCGAATGGGAGAACAATATTCTAGAAGGGATATAGATCAAAGGATCCAATGGAAATATCAGGTTCCAATGCTCCCAGTACGTGATGCACCACATCACCTACTGGATCATTCGTAGATGTGATCATGGAATAGGTTTCTAGATAATTAATCTATGGTAGGAGAGTTACCACTTGCATATAAGGACCATTTAAGGAATCTGGTTGATTGGGAGTCAAGACCAACAAACAAAAGCTAGTCAATGGTGACGTTTCTTCCTTCATGTGGGAATCACATAACACAAAAGAGTAAAGAGACAATAGCTCCCATGTCATAAACATAGTCAGGACCAAGGAGTAAATTAAAATCCAAAGGGCCTCAGAATACCATCACATCGATATAGACAATATTTCCTCCTAAAGCAATAGACAACTAAGGAAGGATCCCTAATGGTTAACTGGTTCCTCTATTAAAGCCTAACAGATTCTGGGTAAAGGGAACAAGCTTAGGAGAACCTAAGGCTTTCCAGGAAATTGAGGACACAATACTAACATATGCACCTTCATCTATGACTGTGGCAGCTATGGACATATTATAAGCTTATATAATGATCGGAAGGGCACGTAAGGAGGAAGACAATATCCTACCATTCGACTCCAATCAAATTAAGTGACCATACTACTAAGAGGGGGTGTTGTGTAAACATAATAATGTCCCCCTTATACTATGGGAATGGGATAACTACTCCATAGTGTTGATGAAATGGGAGGTGCTATCACTTAGAGAAAACCTTGGTTGTGGAAAAAGCTCTAAGGTAGCCTCTAACTTCTTTGGGATTGAATCTAGCCCTTCAATCTGAAGAGGGATATCTCCTCAAAATCAACCATCCTAGGTCACAATAGTAGTAGGTCTATTAAACTATGGCCAGATTAATGTAGAAATTGTTGATGTTGGTTGGAATTTGGATAAAAAGACACACCATCGAGAAATGGAGTCTAATTCAGCTTAAATTGGAAGATCGGAATAAAACATCCAAAAACGGAAAGGTATCTAAGAAAATTTGAACCATTGATTTGTTGTGATGAAGGCATAATATAAGAAAAAATAGTCCACTGATAAGGAGCATCAAGTGATGAATTCCAACACCATCTTTAGAAAGGAGAGTGAAAATGGTTAAATCTATGAACAGAGCATCACAATGAATGAGTTATGTTTATTATTTCTATTTTAATCATTAGAAGAAAGCACATCATGGCAGGATAAATCACATTAAACTAGAGAAAACACACGCATAATACTTAGCACATGAATTCTTATTGTAGTTTTTGGTTCTCTTTATTAAAAATATCCCAAAATGTACAAAGAACAATGTTTCTTCAACAAAAACCAAACCCTTGTTCATTACAAAATCACAGTATTTATAGACTTTGTAAAAACCAACTAATACAAAAATAAAAATTTCAAACGATTTCAAAATAATAAAAAAATTGAGAAATTGTTGCAAGTGTATCGAGCTATTGGAGATGCTAGAGTCTTTGAATCTAAATTTAGATCAAATGTTGAATGATATTATGCCTTGAAATGTTGATATGATCGCTAATTAAATTTGCACCTAAGCCATAAAAATAATAGGATTTTATACTGTAACATACTTGAATCTAGAATTGAATAAGTAACCCCTAATTTGATGTTGATTTGAGATCTAATATCTTGTTGAAAAGTTCCCCCTTTGACTGCCATTTGGATGCCTAAAAATTGTGAGATGCTCTACCAACTATTGACAAGTTATTATTATGTCTGGAAGTAACAACAAGATCATTCAAAATACGGATCCAACTGCTTAAGGTTTTTTATCCACCTAAAATCCCTAAAATCTTGTAGCTCCCCATTTTTTTCCTTAAAAACTGAATCGAAACCTCACTTTAATGATTTGATTTGGAAGCCTTGGAAATTCATTGTCTTGCCTCTATGCTCAGCTCCATTATTTGCTGCCAAGTGTTGTCTTATTAAGTATCATCTATCTATAGTTGATATTCATATAAAAATAAATTTGATAATAAATTAGCAATTAACAAAAACTAGAAAATAACTTGCAAAATGGTCGAATGCTTGAGTTGTTGAGATGCTGGTCCAAAGTTGGAAAACTAGTGGAAATAATGGAGTGATATCTTCCTTTGAATATGGACATTTTGTTTCCACTTGTACTTTAATTCTTATCGAATTCTTGATTCTGTTGATCTTGTGCTTATAGATATAAAAGTGGCATTGGTCATAATGATTACAAAATATCTAGAGCTATTGAAGTCTACAATATGAAATTAGTTGAACTATTGATTGATTCTTTGGCCTTGAAAAGCTTTGCCACATGTAACTGACTTCCACCTCATACTTGATTGTTGATATTCAGTTGAAACATTTTTTCCACATGTTGATTAGATGCCCAAGTCAAATTGATGAGGTGGATCACCAACAATTGTCAAGGAACTTTTTCTACCGAAATCTTGAAAAATAGGCTTCCAAGATCTATTCAAATATCCAAAACCGTAAAACGTGTATAAAACCTAAGAGAGGCTTTTGTTAATGGGTCCATTATAGGAAAAACACCTCTTTCATATTTGGAAAATTATTTTTCAAGCTCTCAAAAACCACACCCAAAGTTGATGACTAAAATATAAAATTATTTAATATTTTAATCTAGAAATATAGGCTACAAATAATCCTTTGAATCTTCCAAACCATGCTATTTGTACAAAATATGAGAGAGGTTTTCTCTAAAATGATAGGTCACAACAAAAACCTCTTTCTATTTTCACAAATTTGTTCCCCTTTATTCATAAATTGTACCCTAAGTTACTGCCTTTTACAGGAAAAAATGTCTAAAAACAAAGTTTTGTCAAGTGAAAACAAAACATGCTTTGGCACCTTTTCCTTTTGACTGATGAGTTTGGTTCATTATATTTTAAATAGTAATTTTTCCATGAAGCTTAGTCCAAATCCACAAAAATAGGAGACATTTATTTTGCCGGCACTCGATCACACTTTCAAATTGGCGTTGATAATCCAGTTGTTAGCGCTTTTATACTATTTTTTACAAATTGGCATTGACATTAAAACTGACAGTGCCTTAAAACTATTAACTAGCATTGTGATAAAAACTGGCTCCATGGGGATGTTTCCAATCATATATGGCAACAAGAACCCCTATAGACGAGATTCCTGATCCGTTGGGCTCATCCCAACTCAACAATTGCGACTTGCAACTAAAATCAAACTACAACTATAAATTGAAACTAGAATTGTACATGCTAAAAACTACAATTTGAAACTATTGAAAACTTAAAAATTGAAAGCTGCTACAAAACATGCTTAGAGTGTTGAGCTTATCGACAGATCTACCTATCCTAAGCTTCTAGAAAAATTTTGAATGAAATGACACTAAAATGCCAATGCAACTAGTCAAGTATCTCCTCAAATAGTATTGATTTTTGTTTGTGCTTGAACCCAATAAAAAATGGCCAATATAATGGAAAAAGTGACTGATTATGGATCTACTTCTCATAATGGAAACATGGCTGAAAATTCAAGCTAAAACTCCATATAAATAGTTATGGGATATGTTACACAACATTTTGTCACTGTCCATGTACTCCCCGTTCCTCGATCCTAGAGGACCTCTATAGTGACCCTCATGTGTTTCCCTGCCATGAAGAACATGTCCCTACATCCCTCTTCATTTGCAAAACTTTTCCCTCTTACATAATTTCCCAAGAATGTTCCTTCAAACTCAGTTTTCAAGATCGACGTTAGCACTCAGTTTCTTCCCTACACCAATTTGCAAAGTCTAACACTGGGCCTAACGTCGAATGCCATTGGTGAGCCATTCATCACCCGTGCCAACTTTCTTTTAGAAAGTTTCTAAAAATGGAGTCGAAGCTTCTAGGTCTAGAAGCTTCATATACGGAATTCTGGTAAATGGTTGAGCAAGATAGAGTCGAGAAAGACTATTTGGGCTCCTTTCCCCTATTAAAATGGAATAAATCAAATCATATTAGGCTTATCCCATCATAAGAGGATCCATTTCCCCTGTATCGAAGCTATATAAAATTCTCATTTTATAGCCTCAGGTAGCTAATGAAAGGGCTAGAATAATCTACAAATATTGATAGCCATCTTGAGAGCCTTAGCCTTCTAGTTTGTGTTTATGAAGGGAGAATAAGCTTGTAGTGTTTAGTTTCAAGAAAATAGGAAGAAGCCTTGAATTTTCATTTTTTTAGGGTGAATCATGAGATGCTAATAGTGGTGCTGGAAACCAGACACGTCGAAGGAGACCTGCAACGCTAAGGTGAAGGTTGTACTTTCCTTTTTATCTTATTAATAAAAAAACTGATATTTGTTGCCTATATCAATTGCATATGTTAGTTAGTACCTTAATACTCCTTAGCCTCTTAATTAGATTGAATATTTTTGTATGCTATCATGTGTGCTTTGGTTTCTTGTCTCATTATTTCAGGGGCTTGATTGACACTAAGGATTTGATCGCTGTAGCAAAGGCACAAGGACTTCATCAAACAAGGATTAGTGATACAAGAGGTAGGATCTTCTCCATTCTCAATATAAGGGAACTTATATTAGATTGTCTTGTTTGTGGCTAGACCCTCTCTCCTAGTCTAGAGGGATTGTCTTTGTCTGTAGAGAGAATCTTCCTATTCCACATGATCATAAGGTCATATTCTGTTTGATGATGTTCAATGTATTTTATTTCTAGAATATCCTGCTTGGATTGTTCATATGTGCTTTATTTATCACACCATTTCTCCAGCTGTGAATTGTCAAAATCATTCTAAAAAACATAACATTTCTCAATAAAAAAAATCATAGGGAAACACTATATCCACTTTTTTCAATAGAAAAGGGCTTTCAAAGGACATATTCTGATATTGGGAATTCTAGGAGTGTATTTGAACCCACAATACCTCAATAACCTTCTAAAGTTCTCCAATGAATGTTTCTAAACAAAATATCTTATCCTCAAAAAGGCATTTCCATGAATGTCAATACATAGGTAAAAACCTTGAAAAATATGTACCAATATGATCATCATCAAAATTTCCCCAGTATTTCTCAAAACCTTCAATAAAAGTAGGATTTTTAACATACCCTATCATCTCGAGTAACTAGGCAACTAGATATGCAGTTCAATCTCTCAATTCTTCGGGCAATGGTGCTACCATGAAATTTTTTAATTCTGGAATCTAACAATGGAGTCACCAAGTGAATGATGTACAACTCAATGGTGTCTGACTAATGTTCAACGTCAACAATCAGATCTATATCTTGTTGTTCTCCCAGAGAAAATTTCATCTTTTCTCCCCAAAAATGACGCAACAATATTATCACTTAGAGAAAACACTCGTTGTGGGAAAAACTCTAAGGTAACCTCTAACCTCTTTGGGATTAAAGTTGGTTGTTCAATCCAGAGGGGGATCTCTTCTCAAACTCAACTGTCCTAGGTCACAATGTTAGCAAGTATGTTAAAATACGGCCAAATTAATGTAGAAATTGTTGATGTTGGTTGGAATATGGAGAAAACACCACACCATTGGGTGGTGGATTCTAATTTGGCTTAAATTGCAAGATCACACTAAAGAATCCAGCAAAGGAAAGGTATCTAAACAAATGCGAGCCATTGATTTGTTGTGATGAAGGAAGAATATAATAAAAATGTACATTGAGAAGGAGCGTCAAGCAGAAGAATTCCAACAACAGCTTTAGAAAGGAGAGTGAAAATAATTAAATCTATGAATATAACATCACAATGAATGAATTTTGTTTATCGTATCTTTTTTAATCATTCGAAGAAAACACATCATGGCAAGAGAAATCACATTAAACTGGACAAAACACATTCATAATACTTAGCACATGAATCGTTGTTGTAGTTTATGGTTCTCTTTATTAAAAATATCCCAAAATATACAGAGCACAATGCTTTTTCAACAAAAACTAAACCCGTGTCCATTAAAAAATCATAGTCTTTATAGAATTTGTAAAAACCAACTACTACTATTGTTCTGGAAAAATAAAAATCTCAAATGATCTCAAAATAAAAAATAAATGAGAAATTGTTATAAATGTATCAAGCTATTAGAGATGTTGGAGTCTTCGAATATAAATTTAGTTCAAATGTTGATTGATATTATGCCTTGACATGTTCAATATGATCGCCATTGAAATCTGGACCTGGGCCATAAAAATAATAGTATTTCTACTGTCACATACTAGAATCTGGAATTGACTATGTAACTCCTGATTTGATGTTGATTTGATATCTAATATCTTGTTGAAAAGTGCCCCCTTTGACTACCAATTAGATTCCTAAAAATTGTGAGATGCTCTGCCAACTGTTGACAAGTTATTATGTTGCCTAGAAGTAACAACAAGATCCTTGGAAACATGGATCCAACTACTTAAGTCTTTTTATCCACCTAAAATCCCTAAAATCATGTCGCTGCCCATTTGTTTCCTTAAAAACTAAATCGAAACCTTGCTTTAATGATATGATTTGGATGCCTTGGAAATTCAATGTCTTACCTCTATTCTCAGGTCCATTATTTGATTCCAAGTGTTTTCTTATTGAGTTCCATCTGTTTGGATTTTATCTTCATAGAAAAATAAATTCGATAGTAAATTAACACAATGTCTTACCTCTATGCTCAGGTCCATTATTTGATTCCAACTTGCAAAATGGTTGAATGCTTGAGTTGTTTAGATGTTGGTCCAAAGTTGGAAAATTGCTGGAAATAATGGAGTGACATTTGCCTTTTAATATAGAAATTTTGTTTCCACTTGTAATTTAATGCTTATGGAATTCCCAAGTCTACTGATCTTGTGCTTATAGATATAAAAGTAGCATTGCTCATAATGATTACAGAATATATAGAGTTGTTGAAGTCTCGAATATCATATTAGTTTAATTATTGATTGATGCTTTAACCTTGAAAATACCTGCCACATGTAACTAAAGTCAACCAAATCCTTGACTATTTATCTTTTGTTGACAAGTCTTTTACACCTATTGATTAGAAGTCAAATTGATGAGGTGGCTCATCAACACTTTTCCATTCACTTTTTGTAGCAAAATCCTAAAAAATAGGCTTCAAAGAGCCATTCGAATACCCAAAATTGTGACACTTGTGTAAAACATAAGAGAGGTTTTTGTTAATGGCTCCATTTTTGACAAAACATTCTTTCATATTTTGAATATTACTTTTCAACTTATAAAAAAACATGCCCAAAGTTGATGACTAAAATAGAAATTTATTTAATATTTTAATCTGGAAAAATAGGCTTTAAATAATCCTTTGAATCTTCCAAATAGATGGAGTGGTGAAAAATATGAGAGATTATTTAACTAATAGGGCCATTCATGAGAAAACCCTCTTTTGGTTTTCAAAAATCCATTCCCATTTTTTCAGAAAATGTGCCCAAAGTTACTGTCTTTTACAAGAAAAAAACATTTAAAAACATATTTTTGTCAAGTGAAAATAAAACATGCTTTGACACCTTTTCCTTTTGACTACTATGTTTGGTTCATTATGTTTGAGTAACATTCCTATGAACCTTTCGCCAAATCCAACAAAATAGGAGTCATTTATTTGGCCAATCCTTGCTTAATCACACTTTCAAATTAGTGTTGATAATCCAGTTGTGAGCGGTTTTATGCTATTTTTTACAAATTGGCGTTGACACTAAAACTTCCAGCGCCTTAAAACTATTAACTAATATTGTTATAAAATGAGGATTCCCCCCTTTTGTTATGGGAATATGAGGATTTCCCCCTAGTTCATTGGAATATGAAGAAATGAGAAGAACATGGATGGTATGAAGCTCACTCTCTATAGGAAAGGTATGATCAACTGAAAGTAGAGTTGGTTCAACCATTTTCTCAATCGATGGTTGGTCAGGAATGGACTCAAGCGATTCACTTTCAAAGAGAGTTGGATTGACTAGAGACAAATTTTGATCAATCCCTTCATAAACTAGTGGAGGATTGGGAGAAAGATATCAGTAACTAGCTGGAAGATGAGGCTGAGAAGATGTAAGGTTGTCAAACACTTTTGAGGCTTCATCCACATAAGGACAAAGGTGAATAGGATGACTCCCTTCACATAACCTACAAGGAAACTTACCTTTTCCCTTTTTCCCATGGACCTCACTATCACAAGGTGATGGTTTATCACTAGCATGATCTCCAGAGGCTGATGAGAAAGGTTGATGTGAGCTTATCGTTAAAATTTGGGTACTAGAGGACAAGTGGTTCCCTAGGCATCGATCTTTGGCCTAGGGAAAGGTGTCCAAATTTATTTGTACTTTTCTCCTAAAGTTACTTTATAAGTGGTAAAGTCAATTTAATTTAAATGTGACTTTATAAGTGGTAAAGTTACATTATAGTTTAAAGGTGACTTTATTAAAGTCAATGAAGAATTAGAAAGTGAAAAAGTGACTATGGAAATAAAAGGCTAAGTGGGTCTTTATTTAAGTGGGTGAGTTAAAAAATAGAAAGCAAGAATTAAATTCACATTTATTCTCATCCCTATATCTAAATGAATCTCAGCCATTAGATATTAGAATAACCCAAAAGGTCATTTAGAGAGTAAAAGGAGAAGAGAAGAGAAAAAGATAAATTCATTCTTTCATGAGCATTTGAGAGAAAGAGAAGAGAGAAAGAAGAAAATTTATGAGAAGTGAGGAAGTGAAGGAGAGCAGCAAGAAGAAATTTCAGCAAATCTAGGCAACAACATTTATTGGCACACATCCAAAGGCAAAACCGTATACCAGGAGAAAGGCATAGAAATCAAGGAAGAGGGATATCAAGAAGGGAAAGAATTTCGAGGTAGATTTTGGGCATGATTTTCCAGGCAGTGATGCTATTGAAATTCGTACGGTTCGTACAGTCCATACAGCGGGTTCCGGGCACAATTTTTGAGGCAGGCCGTACAACATTTAATGTTGTTTTATTGTTGGAAAATTTTATGTTTGGGTGATTTGCTGATTGGCATGATTTTCGAGATAGAGTTCAAGAATGGAAATCGAGATAAGTTGTAATTTTCAGTTGCTGGAATTTTTACTGTGTATTTTAGTTTCTCTATAAAAGCATTTTCATAAATAAATAATATCTCTCAAACTGGTTTTCCGCAAGAGTTGTAGGGGGGTTTTTCTAGGGTCACATTGACCAAAAATCACTATGTTATTTTCTGTGTGTGGCTGTCATAATTTTGTTGTGTTTTATTTCTGCAATTTTGGCAGTTGTGAAATCTCTAAATTTGTGTTTTCAGAAAATATTGTCATTTCGAGACTTTAGAATTTTTATCATGCTTGGATTTAAAAATAAATGCATGGAGTAATAAGGAAAATTTATGAATGGAGTGGGGGTTGAAATTATTCATGGTATCAGAGCTTGGTTAGCTGAAAAGTGCAATTTGGGACAACAAAGTGAAAATTACAGCAAGCTGATTTTTATAGAGAAAACGTAAACCTTTACCACATATTTCAAAATCTCAGTTTGGTAGGACACTGAAACATGTCTTTGGCTTTAAGAGTTGAAGATATATTGGATGGGTAGAACAACTACAATGGATGGAATGAGGGAATCTAGAGCATCTTTGAGGAAGCAAAAGTCTGGGGCATTATGATAAATACCACACAGAACGTAGTAGAACTATCTACTGACCCTGTACATTTGATAGAGTTTAACAAAAGAAATTATAAGGAAAAAATATTGATTCTGGAAGGAGTCAAAGATCATGTCATTCCTCATGTGAGAGGAAAGACTTATGCACATGAGATGTGGACAACCTTGACTAGTATTTACCAAAGCTCAAATGAAAATAGAAAAATGGTCCTAAAGGAGAACTGGAGGCCATTAAAATGGCTAACACTGGTAGTGCTACAATATCACTTCAATGAGAGATGAGTTGGAAGTCGTAGGTGAGATCATTTCACCCACTGAGTTGGTGAGGTTTTCTTTGAATGGTCTTCCCAAGACTTGGGATAATTTTGTGGATGGCATTGTTGCACGGGAAAACCTTCTCAGATGGGAGAGGTTGTGGGATGATTGCATTCAGAATGAGATCAGAAAGAACTATCTTGGGGCAGCCAAACAGGTAGAGAAGGATGACAATGTGGCATTGTTAGAAAGAAGTAAGAAGGGTAGAGAAAAGAAGTAAGCTTCCAGCAATGGAGGCAAAGGCAAAGGTAAAGGAAAGCAGTAGAACAAGGAGAAGAACTATTACAAAGTAAAATGTTGGAATTGTCAAAAGATGGGATACTATGCTATTGTGTGAACAGAGAAGAAGAACAAGAAAGGGAGAGACAAACCCATGGCAGCTTCTGCAGAGATAGAGAGCCTCTCAGAGAGCTTTGATCAGGATTTTTCGTTCATAGATTGTGAGGCCACTAGTGCAAGATCACCTGCCATATAGGTTTAGAGGGAGTGTGCACTCTCCACTAATAGTAGAGCATCTTCTAACATTTTGTATATTGATAGTGGCACTTCCATCCATATGACAGGAGCCAGAGAGTACTTCTTAGAGCTTTCAGAGGATGATAATGATATGGAGGTAGTACTTGGTGATGACAGCATGGTTAGAGTAGTCGGTGTTGGGATATTGGCTTTTGATAGGGGACCCAATCCTCTCTTGAAAGTGTTAGATGTTTTATATGTGTCTAGAATTAAGAAGAACCTAATATCCATCTTGAGGATAAAGGGTATGATGTGTTGTTCAGGAGAGGGCAGGTGCTTATATATCCTAGGGGAACTCCAGCTTCTTTAGATAGAGTGACTGGTGTGCACCATGCCAAGGTTTAAAAGTTTTCATTCCATCCCCTAACCGCATTGAGTAGTAGCATCCGAGACAAGACCAACATCGGATCTAGTAGTTTAAAGTTGTATGAGATTTGGCACTGCAGGATGGGACACATGTATCATGGGGCCTTGAGTACATTGCGGGAGATCACCACTGGTGTGCCAGATTTCAGTTCTCATCACCTTAATGTATGCAGAGGATGTGCTATGGGGAATTTTTCCAAATCGCCTTTTCCCAATAGTGATAGCAGAGCGACTGGGATCCTTGACTTGATTCATACTGATGTGAGTGGTCGGATGTCTCATGTATCCTTGAGTGACTATGAGTACTATGCTTTATTCATTGTTGACCACTTCAGGAAGACCTGGATTTATTTCTTGAAGACCAAGAGTGAGGTGTTCAAGCAATTTCAAGAGTTCAAATCTCTTGTGGAGGCCCAGACAGGTAGGAAGATCAAGGTCCTCGAGTTGGACAATGGAGGGGAGTATACCCTTGGTGAGTTTTTTTATTTTTGTGCTGAGGCAGGAATTAGGAGGGAGTTCACAGTTCCTTACAACCCCCACTAGAATAGAGCTGTGGAGAGGAAGAACATATCCATTGTAGGGGCTGCCAAAGCCATGCTTCATGATCAGGGGTTACCTCTATTTTTGTGGGTAGAGGCCTGCAACATTGTTGTGTACTTACAGAACAAGATTCCACATTGTGCCTTAGGGAATGTGACTCCGGAGGAGGATTTTCTGCAAAGAAGCCTAATGTTGGGCACTTTCGTATCTTTGGGTGTCTTACATATTCCTATGTCCCCAATAAGAACAGGACCAAGCTAGAGCCCACCACAGACAACAGCTTATTTAAGGGTTATAGTGAGACCTCGAAAGCTTATCATATTTATATTCCTGTGCAGATAAAAGTGGTTGTAAGGGGAGATGTGAAGTTCAAGGAGGAGATAGATTTTAGGAGGTCACATGAGTTATAATATCCAAAGACGCCAGACCCTCAAGAGTAGTTGAGTCAATCACATGGATCCAGTGGACAGGGATTAGGAGGTACATCGATTACAGTGGGAGGTCCATTAGTGAATAGTGGCTCTCAGAGTCAGGTGGGTGGTTCTTCGAGTAGTATGCAGGGCAGTCCATGGAGTAGTTCATAGGGTAGTGCACTAATTGATAGTTTGCATGGTACTTCATCATCTATAGGCATAGATTCAGGCATGAAGTCAGTTGGAAGGCCTTCAGGATTTTAGGCTTCTGATGATGATGAGGATTATTTCACTTCGATGGGAGAAGTATGCTCAGGAGAGAGGAAGCCCAAGTGGCTTCAAGATAGCTTGCACGAGCCCATATAAGTTTATGGGCCAAAGAGACAAGTTAAAGAGAGTAAATCACCTGAGTGGTTTTGTAGTTACATGGCATTGGTAACAAGCATTGTTGACTCCAAGCCTTCTAGTTATGAGGAGGTAGCTAACCAGCAGGTCTAGAGAGAGGCCATAATGGAAGAGTATTCTTCTATTATGAAGAATGATTTTTGGGAGGTAGTGCCGAGGCCTGAAGGAAAATCAGTTGTTATGTCCATATGGCTCTACAAGATAAAGCATGTTGTAGATGGTAGCATCGAGAAGTTCAAGGCTCGATTTGTGGCAAGAGGGTTCTCATCGGTAGAGGGAGTTGACTATGAGGATACCTTCACTCCCATAGTTTGATATACATATATTCGCTCCATTATATCGATTGAAGTAGAGATGGGTTAGAAGATCCACCAAATGGATGTGAAGACTGCATTTCTTAATGGCTTCATTTAGGAGGAGGTTTATATTAAGCAGTCGCATGGCTTTGAGGTGCATGGGAAGGAGTCCCATGTATGCATATTGAAAAAGGCACTCTATGGCTTGAAGCAAGCTCTTAGACCTTGGTACTCTAGTATTGATACATAATTGCAGAAATTGGGTTTCACAAAGAGTGAGGTTGATCCAAACCTATACTTCATTGTGGTGGGTGAGGAGCCTCTCATTCTAGTGTTGTATGTTGATGACTTGATCATCACTCATGTAGAAGACTCATTGAGGACTACAAGAGAGATATTGATTTAGAATTTGAGATGAAGGATATTGGCTTGATGCATTTTTTCTGGGATTGGAGGTGTGGTAGGAGGAGAGGCATTTCTTCCAGGGACAAGGGATGTACATTGTGGATATTCTTAGCAGATTTCATATGGAGGAATGCAAACCCATATCTACACCTATGATCACTAACTGGAATAATCTTCACGCTTCTGATAACAAGTTGGTGGATCCTATTCTATATAGACAGTTGATTGGTAAATTGATGTATTGGGTCAACACTCGACCGAATATATGTTTCCTAGTTAACACTATGAGTCAGTCATGTGTGGGCCCAACAGAGTGAACTGGGTGGCTACAAAACATATTCTTTGTTACTTGCAAGGGACTGTGGATTTTCCTCTAGATTATAGACAGGGTGATGGAGTGAGAGTGGCAGGGCACACGGATTTAGATTGGGAAGGTTTTTCCTCAGATAGGAAGAGTACTTCCGAGTGTTGTTTTGGTTTGGGTTCGGTAGTTGTGTCGTGGATCAGTCTAAAACAACAGCCAATTGCATTGAGCTCAACTAAGGTAGAGTATATGGCTGCTAGTTTGGCTAGTTGTGAGGCCATATGACTTCACAATATGTTGTTCTTTCTATTTGGTCATGCATTGAGACCTTCGGTAATTTATTCTGATAATTAGAGTTGCATAAAACTCACGGAGAATCTAGTTTTTCATGACAGGTAAAAGCATATTGAGATAAAGTATCACTTCATTAGAGACTATGTCCAAAAGGGAGTTTTCAAGCTTGAGTACATTTTCACAAATGAGCGGGTAGCAAGCATTTTCAACATAGCCTTACCACAGGGCAAGCATGTCTACTTCAAAGACAAGATGGGAGTGGTGAGAAACACTTTCCTCAGTAAGAGGGAGTGTTAAAATTTGGTTACCAGAGGACAAGTGGTTCCCTACGACTTTGATCTTTGGCCTAGGGAAAAGTGTCCAAATTTATTTGTACTTTTCTCCTAAAGTGACTTTATAAGTGGTAAAGTCAATTTAATTGAAATGTGACTTTATAAGAGGTAAAGTTACATTCTAATTTAAAAGTGACTTTATTAAAGTCAATGAAGAATTAGAAAGTGAAAAAGTTATGGAAATAAAAGGCTAAGTGGGTCCTTATTTAAGTGGGTGAGTCAAAAAATAGAGAGTGAGAACTAAATTCACATTTATTCCCATCCCTAGATCTAAATGAATCTCAACCATTAGATCTTAGGGTAACCCAAAAGGTCATTTAGAGAGTCAAAGGAGAAGAGAAGAGAAAAGGATAAATTCATTCTTTCATGAGCATTTGAGAGAAGGAGAAGAGAGGGCAAGGAGGAAATTTCTGAGAAGTGAGGAAGTGAAGGAGAGGAACAAGAAGGCATTTCAGTAAATTTGGCCAGCAACATTTATTGGCACTCATCCCAAGGCAAAACCATACAATAGGAGAAAGGCATAGAAATCGAGGAAGAGGGACAGTAGCAAGGGCACAAATTTCGAGGTAGGTTTTGGGCATGGGGGCTTCACTGTGGGAGCAATACAATACCTTGTGGGCTCATATTGGGGGATATATATTGAGGAAGAAATTACATAATATATTGGGGGATATAGGGGGTAAAGGGTTTTTTTTATTAGAAGGTATAAAAAATGGAGCTCAAAGTCAATGAAAAAATATAAAGGGGTATATAAAATATTAGTGAAAAAATGGATACCTACAATGTCTAGTGAACTAGGAGTTTCTTAAAATTGGGAAGGTGTATTGGGTAATATTGGTAGGGGGTTAAATAATATCATTTTTGGAGGTATTTTCCAATATGTAGTCAAATTAGGGGCATTTTTTACTATGCCACGAACACACGTGATATGTTAGAGGTTCATTGAGTGAAGTCCCTATGGTTTTGGGCAAAATTTTAGAGGTAGACATACTACTGAAATCTGTACGGTCAATAAAGTTCATACAACAGGTTTCAGGCACAATTTTTGAGGCAGACCATACAACATTTAATGTTTTTTTATTGCTGGAAAAATTTATGTTTCGGCAATTTGTTGATTGGCACCATTTTTTAAGCAAAGTTCAAGCATGGAAATCGAGATAAGTTGTAATTTTTCGTTGTTGTAATTTTTACTATGTATTTCAGTTTCTCTATAAAAGAATTTTCAAAATAAAGAAGAGCTCTCAAACTAGTTTTCCCCAAGAGTTTTAGGGGCATTTTTCTAGGGTCACATTGACCAAAAAAC
Source organism: Pinus taeda (assembly GCA_000404065.3). NCBI lineage: Eukaryota > Viridiplantae > Streptophyta > Pinopsida > Pinales > Pinaceae > Pinus > Pinus taeda. The sequence continues at coordinate 83,307 of APFE030089794.1, forward strand.
ATTGTGTTATTTTTTGTGTGTTGTCATAGTTTTGCTGTGTTTTATTTCTACAATTTCAGCAGTTGTGCAATCTCTACATTTGTGTTTTCAGAAAATATCGTCATTTCCATATTTTAGAATTTTATCATGCTTGGATTTAAAACTAAATGCATGGAGTGTTAATAAAAACTAATAACTGGAGTGGGGGTTGAAATTCTTCACTTATCGACCACACTTCTAATATCTATGGAATACCAGGGAAATCTCTAAGAAGGTGCTAACCCTTACATAAATTTCAGGGATTTTAACTTTACAGGGCTGATTGGAAGGTTTTTGCATACTAGCTTCATTTGTAGCAATGGTTTCTTGGTTTCCCCCCTATTTATTTGGCTTCTTCTTCTTCTCCCTTTTCTTCTTCTTCTTAGCCTCCTAGTTACTTGAATCAAGACTTTCACGAGGAAAGGAGGAAGAAAAGGATGAAGAAACAACAGGCGAAGTAGTCAAAGGGTAAACTTTAGGATCAACTTGAGGTTGATGTTGTTTAGGTGGAGGAATACTTGGTTGAGAAGCTGTTTGGAAATTTGGAACCAATGATCCAGGTGGCTCCAGAAAGACACACAGGACAAAGAGGGCTTACAAATGCTTGAAAATATAAGTGCTCAGAATGACTTCGACCCAAGACCAAAGTGTAGATCTCCTCATCCTAATCGTGAAGGTGGAAATGGTTCGTCAAACTGAGCTCGTATGAGGGAGAATGAGCGAGTCAAAGTTTTGGTCAAAGTTGGTCTGTGGACCAGGTTTAAGTATCCTACAATTTGACTAACCCTGAGGCTTAAACCTAGCTTCAGAAATCTATCGAATTTGTTGTCTTGTTCATTTTCCCAATGACCCTTATTTTTTGAAGATGTTAAAAACACCTCTTCTTTATAAAAATTATATATATATTATGAGGTGGTAGGTCACCTCCCCCACTGCTCCAAAATTCCATAACCAAAATTATTATAAGGCCGACAGGCCATAACTCCCTGTCAGCCAAATCACAACAATAAACAATATATACATGTTTAGGATTGGCGGCCACAACCCCTGCCCAACCCTCCAAACTATATTGCATACCATATATATTATTCCTTGTATTTCGGGGTGGGTGGGCCACTGACAGTGGACCCAACCCACACGCCATTGCCCCAACCCATTATATATAGCCAATTTTAACGTGTCGATACATACAATGGCAGCACCACTTAAAGCGCCAATCGTCGATTTTGAATGTCGATCGTCGATTTTGTATATCGCCAATATATAACAGCACCGATCGCCGATCTTTGAAATACGCCAACTGCCCGACATTGATGCTTCCATATATGTGTGTGTGTGTGTGTGTGTAACCTATGGTGGAGGGTATGGGGACGGGCCTTCCGAGGTGGGCCCAACCACCCGAAACTTGTTTAAAAAATGATTTTTATGTAAAAGAAGGAGGAGGCGGGGTTTGACCCCTTGACCTCCTCCCTATCAACCAGTGATTTTACCAATCTTCCTAAACCGTCACATTGGTTAATCCGCCCATAGTTTTATTTAAACACTCATTTTCACTAGTCCACAAGAGGAGAGGCTGCAGGGAACAAATTTTGAGGCAAAAGGTGGACACAGATTTCGAGACAGTTAATTAATTTTTTTAATGCAGGAACCATGAATTTTACAGGAGGGCAAAATTTTCATTTTGTCAGAAATTAACAAATTTTATATGGATTCTACACCTCTCATTGCCACGAGCACAATGCTATTGTCCATTTCTCCATCAAAGTTCTGCATCTTTTGGTTATTTTCAGAATGCACATGCAACCATGAGCCTTGAAATTTTCCCAAAGAGGTAAACTTTTTCCATGTCGGAATATATTCAAGTTTATACTTGTTTCTCATGGTTTTCCACAGGGATCGAAATGGGGAGATTAGATTTTTCATTTGAGTTGCAAATTTCTAGTCCATCCATCGAGTAGAATCATTGAGGAATCCTGGGGAATCTAAAAGATTCCTTGAGCCCAGAATTCCCAACTTCTTAGAATTCGGATTTTGCAAAGTCGATTCAGCACTACTCAACGCCAAAAATCTGATGGTACAATTAGATTTTTCATTCTCTCATTTATTCTTCTAGTCACTTTTCTAAGTGCCAGTGTAGATGTCCACCTTCATCTGTGAGCAGTCAACTTCATACGATCAATGCCTTGAGATCGATGGTTGGAGCAGCTTCAGCAATGTGACATCCACTTCTTCAAATGGCCCTTGCTTGTGAGGTATATGATGTGTTCATGTACTTCTTCTTTATGCATTATGTTGCACAGATCCATGATTGATGTTGATGCAGGATCTTATTTATTACATGTTGTCATGATTCCTTGCTCAATTTGATGTAGAATCTTCTATGTGATATACTTGTCATAACTCATCATGCATGTTTTTGTGTCATACTGATAGGAGTCTTTTGACTGAGACTACCTATTGTGGAACATCTCTTAGAGCCACTCCTACATGAGGGAATTTTTCCTTCTATGATCATGACATCATTGCTTGTGTACATCACCTTTATTGACAACACTTAATGAAATGGCCTACACCATCTTAACACTGGGGCCCTCCTGGATGAACTCTGTTATCAATGTCTATGTTTTCATGTGTTGATTATTGTCTTGTTCCTCTTCTTTACAGCATGCGGATGTATTCATTAATGTTCTTTTAAAAATGCAGTTTAGTACATCACGAAAGTAAAAGGTCTTGGAAGGGTCCTTCTTCACACCTGGACCTAGATCAAGTGGTATCATAGTGGTCTTTGCATTGATGTGATTTGCAGCATGAACAATGGAATGTGCAGCAACAGAGGATGAAAAAGTGATGTATGAGACCATGCTCAACATTTCCAAAAGAGTGGAAATCATGTATGAAAATCTATAGAAAGAGACGGAGGAAAAGGAGTGATTGCAGCTTCAGTTGCAAGCCACAGAAGAGAACATGGAAGAACTAAACAAAACAAACATATTGTTCAAATAGAGAACGTTGAATTGAAGATGCACCTACATGAAGAGAAAGAGGAAAAACAAAGTTTTCTACGACAGCTGTAAGCAAAGAATGAGGCCTTGGAAAAGTTGTTGCAAGACCCACGTGAGGTGAAAGGTAGTTCTCCATCTTCATGTATGTTTCCTGATGATGATTTCACTATTTTTGAAAATCACACCACGGAAATTGGCTCCAAACTGTTGAAGAGAATGGGGTATGAAGGAAAAGGCTTGGGTGTTAATGGCCAAGGCATTGTCAACCCCATCAAAGTATAGGAATTACCCTATCAGGAAAGACTTGGGTATGTCAGGAAAGAAGTTGGGGAATGCATTCAGATAGCGAGAGAATCACCAACAACGGATGATGAGAAACCCCCATCAGATCTTTCCAAATTGAAAGAGGAGGTAAAATATGTTGATTTCCTTTCGCTTTCATCTTCTCATAGTATGATGTCTGTTGGAGATTTGGAGATCCCAATTACAGGGACAAACATGAGGCTCCTTACAAGGATGAGGCATGAGGAGAAAGAAGAACTTGGTGCTAATAACCAAGGCATAACTTAACCTTTAGAGGTTGTGTATGAACATAGATTTGCAAGCTCAAGGTACACTAAAGGATAGTGCTTGAAGGTGTCAGATTCATCTGAGACATCATTGAATTCTTCAAGGAAAGAAAATGATGGGAACACATCCCCATCATCCGACGGTAGTTCCCATTGCAGGGGGAGAGCCGAGGCAAACTCTCATTTCCATATTGACATTGGAAACAACAAAGGAAGGTATAGCCACTTTCGATCTTCTAATGTTCATTTAGATTATGATCATGTTGATAATAATGAACGTAAAACATGGCATCAAAAAACATGCACCTTTTTTGGATTAAATAACCATACATTTTCTAAGTGTTGGAAGAGAATGAAAACACTCAAAAGGATGAGGCATGAAAGACGCTCTCAATAGTATGAAACGAAACAGGCTAACCAGATATGGAGGAAGAAAGTCCACTGCAATCATTGTGATAGAAATGGCCATCAAAGAACCACTTGTTGGGGGCTCCATCCAGAGTAGCACCTTAAAGACAAAGCATCAGTGCATAAACTAGGTAAAGTAGTTGTTTGACAAGCAAAACCACCTCAAGGAGGTTACCCATTCACATTAATAAGTGAAAAATGGTTTCTAGACATGTTGTCATTTCATGGTCATTCTTTTGTAAATCATTTGTTGCATTGTAAAGTGTAAAAGTGACGATGTGTTTTCCATCACTTGTTTAGCAACAATGATGTTTGGTCATGTTTTGAGTCGTATTTTAGACTTTGAAAGTGATGTTGTGTTTCCATCACTTGTCAAAACAATAGTGTTTGGTCTTATCTTTGTAAATCATGTGCTGCAGTGAAGCAATGTTAGGCCCCTATACTACTAGTGTCACCCCTTATTGTTATTAGTACAAACCACTTATTATATTGATGTACCCATGTAGTGCCCATATTGTTACTATTGTGCCCCATAGAAGCCCACTATTATTATT
>APFE030089811.1:0-92047 GCA_000404065.3 Pinus taeda
TATAAATAAATGAGAAGTACGGTAAATAAATAAAACATTTCTTATATTTACTCCATAAGTCACCTTATATACATGTAACGGTGTAAATAAATAAAAATATAAGTAAAGTGGAGATATGGTAAATAAATAAAACGTCTTTTTATACTTACTCAAAAGGTATGGTAAATAAATAAAACCTGTTTTTATATTTAGTCCATAACCCTTGTTCTATTTATAAAGGCTCAAGAAACAGGTTTTATTTAAGTGAATCATATGGGCCAAATACCATATTTTTAAAAGAGGTATGATAAATTAATAAAAATATAAATAAATGAGAGGTATGGTAAACAAATAATTTTTTTTTTTATATTTACTGCATAAGTCACCTTATATTTACGAACACTCAAAAAATGCATTATATTTAGGTGAAATCTATGGGAAAAATACTATGGGACAAATACCATGGACTAGATTGTTATTAATACCATGCAAAAAAACATTATTAACCCTAATATTAGTATTAATAAAAATAAAAATAGCACATGGTATTGACCCATGGTATTCACCAAAATGGCACATGGTATTGACCCATGGTATTCACCTGGAATGTAGCTTATTTAAATGGGGGAATTAAACCAGCATAGATCCATCTTTACTTTGGATCTACTAACCCTCGAGAGGTATCAAATATCGTGATATGCAAAAGCATAGAGTGAAAAAATATTTGATCCCTCTCGGGGCTTGGTGGATCAAGAGTAAAAATGGTTGTAATTTAATGTATGTTAAACATTTTAGCTTGCTTAAAATAAAAAATAAAATAAAAATCAACTATTAATTATTATTAATTTGTATAAATTAATAATAGTAATTTTTAAGTTCCAGGTTTAATGAAAACCCATGAATACCATGGTATTATGTGAGATAGACTATTTAAAGGGGAAATTCTATCATCTTAGATCCATCTTAATTCTGGGTCTACCAAGTGCTGAGAGGGATAAATGGATTTCATCCCCCTAGGAGTCGTAGATGTGGAGTTAAGATGGATATAGGTTGGTTTTTATGATAATGAAGATATTAAATAGGCTTAGGAAATTATATTGTAAAAACATCTTAAGGTGAATGGTTCAAGCATAGGCATTGGACAAGTATATTTGTATACTTCTGTTTTAAACTGAAACAAATCCAGGGCTAAAAGGAATGGATTGATTGCACTAGTCATCCTTCTATAACTTTCCAACATAGGATGGAGTAAACAGATTGTAATTTGGGTAATTTTTCCAACTGCAAATAGGAACATACTTGTGTATTTTCAGGGTGGTTACGAGGTCCCTAAAAGTGATGAATTTGAATTTTTCTTGGTTATATATATAGTATTATGTTTTTTCTCATGCTTTCTGTGAATGACACGGGTGAATTTTATCCTACACCAACTAGGTTATCGATATGTAATTTCAGTAATTTTGATTTCAAAAGATATTTTAAAGAAATGCCATGATTTCATTTGTGTATTCAATAAACACAATATTCTAATGGAATTCTGCATTTGTGGTTTACCTATACAGATTCCATGGAGAAGTATTAGTGGTGTGACATCAATTGTCCTCAAGCAGAGGCTTTAGTTTTACTCTTTTCTAGAAGCAAATACTTTCTTCCAACATTTTTGAGTTCCATGAAAAATTTGAAAGTCCTAATAGTATTCAATTATGGGTTCAAGAGAGACATAGTATTCAATTATGGGTTAAAGAGATCCACACTAAATGATATATCGGCGTTATCTTCACTTAGTGTAAGACTATTCACTTGGAGAGGTTGCATGTGCCCCCACTTCAAGAACATCGTAAAGTCATGTAGAACTTAGAGAAGCTATCTTTAAGCTTTTAGTGTTGATTGGAAAAATGTCTGGGTTCAATAACACCCAGTCGAGCATTAAGCTTCCAATAATGCTAGATTTTAACCTGGAGCGATTTTGTGATTTGGAGCAGATGCCCCCTCGTATTTATGACACATCTTCAGTTGTGAATTGGACTATTACTAACTGTCATTTCCTTTGAAAGTTACTTGATGACTTGGGGAACCTCAACTCTTTAAGAATGTTAAGGAAGGAAAGAAAGTACATTATGCTAATTTCCCTTATGCTTTTCAAGTTTTTCTTGGATATCTACAATGTTTTAGGTAGGAAAGTACATTTTGTTAATGAAAATTTGTCTTGATAGAAAGGCCCAATTTCAAATTCTAATGCTTCAAAAAACATTGTATAACTGTAATGTTTCTAAAAGGAAAGAATATTTTTTCAATTTAAGTGTCATGATCCCATATTCCAACTTATTTTTCAGTAACCCATTAGGCTTTGAAGCTTTGAATAAATCCATGTCTTTTGATAAGATCCTCTTCCAAATTAGAACGTAGTTTCCTTTTGGCAATAACCACATACAATGTCTTGATTTTGTTATTGAGAAAATAGAGGTTGTGAAACAAGCCTGTGCCATACAAGGACTTGATTCATTAATTATGTATCAATTATGGCCCTTGATGTAATAATGTCTTGATTTTGTTGCTTGAAAATAGAGCTTATGCTTTACTATTTCACATAATTTCTTACAATCTTTCCATAAGTATTGATTTGTAATCTCAGTCACTAAGGGATGACAATAATGACAAAGGTACAACTTTTCCAGTAAGTGTGCTTTGAAACATTGTTGTTGCTTTTCCATGGTGTTAATGCAAATAAGCACTGCAACTAGTGCCATTATTTAGATTAAGTGCCGAAATCTAGGTGGTCTTGTAATGATGGAGTGATTGTTTTCTAGGCTACTAAGGTCATATGCATTTTTATCTCTTATGTTGTCCTAAGATATTCAAATTCAGAATAAGAATTCAGGTCTCGTTTCCACTGTAGATTGTAGTTAGTTTCTTGAACATAATATATAGTAGATTATCTTTTACTAATCAACTGTGGATGTGATCCCTCGCAGGAAAGAAAATTCAAAGTGACTTTGATTTCACATTCATTTGTCAAAACATCCACACAGGAAAGGAGATTCAAAGTGACACTATGATGGCCATTATGTCAAGCCAGGTGGTCGCACTCCCTTGATCGTGAGCACGATTGTGATCAAGATGGTAGACTTAATACTCTAGATTGATTGTTTAGCAGTGATAGTTAGTGGGCTCATTCACAAAAGCTTCTATTTCACTAATAATTTTTATAGAGTTGTCAGATTCAATTTCCAAAGGTTTTAATTACACTATAGAGTTGAGTTTTGAGAGAGTTGTGATTCACAGTGTTAAGTATAGTAGATATGACACTTGAACAAAGACAAGCATAGTAGAGGTATCAGACTCTATTATAAGCTTACCTGCATATTATAAGGGACTTGGTTGGCTTTTTTATAATTTTACAAACAAGTTCCATGTCGTGGAAATGCGAAAAAAAACAGTGATATTGCCACCATGTGGCTCTTGTCATATATGGTTTTATACTTTTTCAAAAAATTCTCTAAGAGTTCACAATGCTAAGATTCACTAGGACTTTACAAAGTTTTATTATTTAGTGAAAGAATCGCCAAGATCTTACAAGATTTTATAATTGAGTAAATATTTGCCATGCTTGGTGAGAGATCGCCAAAAATTATATATACATATTATATTATTGATAAAATCGCCTTCCATTTTTCCTATATACCATGGAGATTCGCCCATTTATTATATTTATAAATTTAGGGGGGGTTCTTAAAATTTTCCCTGTGATCGAGTGTATGCACTCTTGGGCAATTGCAACAACATCTTGAATTTTTTTGTTAGGAAGAAAACCAAATTGCTTCGGACATATATATGGAGAAAGGATTTTCTTAACTCAGTTAGCTATAATTTTAGAAATAAATTGTAGACAGAGTTGCATAAAGAAATAGGTTTAAAGTCTAAAAAGGAGAAAGAGTTTGATTTATTTGGAATTAAAGCAAGGAAGGTAGCATTTATAGCACCTAATATACATCCAGAAGTATGAGATTCTTCTAGCACTAGTAGTAGCTCAGTCCCCACGATTCAAATGAAGTTTATTATTAAGCCTCCAAAGGGTTTTTTTCATAAGTATTCTTTCAAACCTCGTCCCATGGCTACTCAAAATTATAATTTAATTAAGGACTTTCTCATTCTCCATCATCTATGTCGACCCGTGAGTTGTTTCAAAACTAACCTACCCAAAACAAGGCTTTTCTTTCATTTATCAGATGTGTGGATACATCATATTCCAACCTACTTGTTTTCAGTCATGAGAACTATACTCCTTGCCTTCCAGCTGAATTTTCTTTTTTATATCATTCAGGTCATCATCCGTAGTAAGAACAATCATCGCTCTATTATGGAAAAGGGAGCCTCGTCCTACATTATGTCTATGTCTTTTTGGAAAGCGATTGGTTCACCTCAACTGACTCAGTCACCTACCACATTCAAGTATTTTGACAGGAGAATATATAATCCTTATGGTATTTTGAATTCCTTACAAGTATAATTGGGGGGAAATATTGTATCCATAGAAGTGGACGTTATTTATGAACCTCTTAGTTATAATCTTCTATTAGGTCATGCATGGTTTTATGCCATGGCCTCAGTCATTTTGACTTATTTCCGTATGATCGCCTTTCCGCATAAGTGCAGGATTATGGCCATTAACGAACCCATCTTTTTCACCACTGATTCTCATGTTACGAGAAGTGCCTCACTTGTAGGGGAAACTCTACATTCCTATTATCATGTCATTGTTGGATTATTGAAGGATTCCTCACTCATGCGAACCTTTTTGGTTCCTCCTCCTCCTCTTCCCAACAAATCATATTTGGTTGCTTACATCAATATGATATTAGCTTCTATTTTCCAGACTAATCCATGGATCATACCAAATGAAACTAGCATCCATAGTTTTCTCGACCAAATGTTGCTTAGCCCTATTGAACTAGATTATGAATCTATCTATTCTACTTGTGTGGCCCATACATTTTCTTCAATGAATTGCGTTGATCAATCATTGGATTATGGCATGTCTTCACATCCACTCTCTTGTGTATTCTCTACCGATGAGATCGTCATGGAGTTCATAATGCCAGATGATGCATCGTGGGAGGATCATCACCATCATTCCTCCTTACCAGATTCCATCGAAAATAATCTCATTGATGTGTATCTACCCAATTTCTCTGAATCTTTTACAAGTTCCATTTATGTCCGTGAAGTCAATTCAGAGAAGAATATCTTGAATATCGAAGAGACTATACCTATTTATATCTATGTTAAACTAGGTATTGTCAAAAATCTACACATTGTATCTTAGATCGAGACTTATAAAGCCCTATTTTAGGAGTTTCATGATGTCTTTTCCTGGACATATGAAAAAATTCCAGGTATCAACCGAAATGTTGTAGTGCACGAGATTAAAATGTATCTTGATGCTAATGAGTCTTACATCGCCTCCATCTTATCCATCGAAAGAAAGCTATTAGGATAAAGAGTGAAGTTGAAAAACTCCTTCATGTTGGTTTCATCTACCCCATTCCTCTCACTAATTGGGTATTGACTATTGTCCCCATGATGGAGAAATGGGGGATAATCTGTGTATGCGTTGATTATCAGGATGTGAATTGTGCTTGTCTAAAGGACAATTACCCAACCCTTTTCTTCGACCATATTGTTGATGACTGTGTTAGTTGTGAAATTTATTCATTCATGTATGGCTTCTCTGGATATAATCAAATCATCATTCTCCCATCAGATCAAACTGAGACTGCATTTGTTTGTCCCTGGGGTAGATTTTCCTATCATTAACTCCCGTTTGGTCGAAGGAATTTTGGGGCCACATTTCAACGGGCAATCAATTATGCTTTTAGGATATTAAACATATTTTGCAAACCTATTTATATGATCTCCCTACTCATTCAAAGTATCAAACTAATTATCTGATGCATCTTAGGACTATTTTCCTATGATGTAGATACTATAATATTTAACTGAATTGACACAAATGTGTGTTATGCATTAGTTCTAGTCATCTTCTCGGTTTTGTTATTTCGAAACATAGAATTTGTATCGATCCTCTAAAAGTATAGGCAATCATCGACTTTTCTACACCTTCTTCACTTGTTCAGTTACAACGAATTCAAGAGAAAGCTAACTTCTTTCTATGTTTCGTCCTGAATTACGCAAAGTTGACCAAAGTATTCACTTGCTACTTACAAAAGGGGTTGCCTTCCATTGGGGTAACGCAACTCATAAAGTGTTGGATGCCCTAAAAGATATTCTGATTCGGGCATCTCTGTTATATCCCCCTAATTACTTGTGCAACTATTTCATGTATCTTACTGTTTCCATTTATACTATAGCAATGGTTTTGGTCCAAGAATACAATGTAGGGATAGAACACCCCATTTACTGTATGATTTGAAATCTCAATAATATCGAGATCAGGTATACCCATGTAGAAAAGTTAGCTTTTGCTGCCTTTCAAGTTGTTCAAAGGTTCATCCATTACATTTTTCTCCAGAAAACTATGATAGTTTCAGATTGTAACCTTATGACATAAATTTTGTCACATAAATTTTTTACGAGGAAATAGTCTAAATGGATCATCATCGTACAAGATTTTTACCTTCAATTCATCAAATCCAAGTCAAAGAGATCTTAGTTTTCATTTAGCTTATATGCAACCTTCCTTTTCTTACTTCTAAATTGACATCTGACAATTATATTCTTGATGAGTCGTTGTTTTCTATTTCATCATCTGACCCGTGGTATGGAGGTATTCTGATTTATCTCCAAACCCAGAATTTCTCCTCTGATACCTCTAACACTGAGAAACGACATATTAGATACTAAGCCAAGTATTACTTCATCATTGGCAACACCATTTATAGACGTGGTATTGATACTATTTTACAAAGGTGCCCTACGCATGAGGAAGTCAAGAAAGTCTTGAATGAATGCCACTCAAGGGCATGTGGTAGTCATTTGGCCTACCATTTTTCAAGACTACATTATCATTGTACATAACTGTTATGAGTGCCAAATTTATGATTGTAAGACCCGTGCTCCACCCACTCAATTGCATCCCATTATCACCATCGAACCGTTTGTGAAATGAGCTATCAACTTCATAACATATAACCCTCACTCGGCCGAGGGACATGGTTATATCGTTGTCGTAGTAGATTATTTTACTAAGTGAGTAAAGGTGATGCCTACATTTAACAACACTGGCGAATCGGTTGCATACTTATTTTTCAATCACGTTATTGCATGATTTGGTGTTCTACAAGCCATAGTTAAGGATAATGGAAATAATTTCCATAATAATATGATGGTCGAACTAATTGCTAAGTTGGGACTCTCCCATGAAAGTTCCACTCCCTACTATCCTCAGGCTAATGGAAAAGTTGAAGTTATCAATCAAGTTCTTAAAACTATGATTCAATGCATGGTAGTAGTCAATAAATCAAACTGGCATCTGATCCTTTATGCTTCCTTATGGGAATACCGAATCTTAGTAACGAATACTACCACATTTACACCCTTTCATTTGGTTTATGGTCTAGAAGCAATCATTCCAATTGAAAATGAGATTCCATCGCTGAAACTAGCTATCTAACTTCTTCCTACCACTTCTGTAGAAGAGGAACATCTTTTACATCTGGTTTGATTAAATGAGACAAAACATGATGCTGCTAAGGCTAATGAAGCTTATAAAGGACATATCAAGGTGAAATACAACAAAAGTATCAAGCCTTATATCTTCTCAAAAGGATACCTTGCTCTTTTATATGAACAAGAATCTGATAAGTTAGGCTCATGAAAGTTCTAACCTATGTGGCCAGGTCCATATATTGTCAAGTGTGTCCTTGAAAAATGGGCCTATGAGTTAGTCAATTTCAATGGGATTCCACTAGCGTAGCCTAGGAATGGGTTTTACCTGAAAAAAAACTATGCTTCATCTCATGCATAGTAACACTCTGTACATACTATCTATAGGTGTGGTGTGTGTGTTTGCAGTGTGTCTCTTTAGAGTTTTCTAAGGTTTTTGATGATTCTTTTTACGTTCGGTTTTCATATGTTGGCATCCCTTGAACTAAATTTTGGTTATACTGATGGTGTTAGTCGTAGTACTCAAAACCTATCCTCTGCGGGATGGACTATCTTTTCTCCAAGTGGCGAGTTAGTGAGTCAACAAGGGATTTGTTTTGGTCACTCTACCAACAATGTTGTCAAGTATAGTGCAGTGTTTGAACTACTATATGATGTTATTTCACATGGTATCCATTGTTTGGTTGTCACATTTGACTCACAACTCATGGTACTACAAGTTAAAAATATTTATCCACGTAGAAGTCCTACCATCTTGCGTATGTTTTTAAGGGTTCCTCTTCTAGAAAGACATTTCAATTTCATACAATATGAACACATTTCTAGAAATATGAATTCATTGAAAAATGCACTTGCTAATCATGTTTTAGATAAACATTTTCAACAAATGTAAATAAATTTCAATACACATCACATCCTTGAGACTACAATAAGAACATGGAAACATTCAAGATATATATATTTAGATATAATGTTTGGTTTTACAAAATTTATGCCTGAGACACATATGGCCACACGGCCCATATAAAAACTACATGAAAATATATAAGTAGACTAATCAAAGTGGTCATGTAAAAAACCCACTACATGAGCTATCTTGCATAATCGTTGACCAATACGGCTAGGCACTCCAAAGGTGTGTTGCTGAATTCGCAATGGAACCTAGTCGATTGCGGTCTCATCAATCCCATGAGTCAAGCCCTCCATGTCACACTCCACCTCAGTTAGGATCTCAGCTACATTTAGATCTCATAGAACATCACATCCTACTGCAACAACCTATTTTGGCTTTGCTATTGCTTGTGTCTATTATTATGTACGATGGAGATATGAAGCACCTGTCGGTCGAACAGGACCAAAATTTGCATGAACAATCAATAGTTTAAGTCTTAGAAACATCAAAAACAAAAAAAAAAACAAAAAATTAAAACTTTCAAAACTTCAAAGGGTTGAAATATCTCACCTATAACATCCTATCGCTCACCCTCAAGAAGCACGAGCTCAGGGTCATCACAGAAGTCCATCCCTGTGTACAGATAATCATTGACCATAATGAACTGTATGCATGGCAATCCAAAGAAGGCTAGTGAAAATACAATTGTCGATGAACCTACATGTTGGGATATATGATCTATCTACCTCCTCATCTGTGGTACCCTCGAATCAATGTGCTCAAGTGTAATATGTTGAGGCTGAAGTAGTGGAATCCATTCTAGGGTAAAAGAGACTAAGATGGAATTGTATCAAACATTTTTGAACTTTCCCTCTCTTGCTTAAGTAAGTTGTTCTTTCATATTGACCAATACCCCTCACTCCAGTTGAATATTTTTTTCTCTAAGCACTCCCATCTAGGGATAATGAATAAGATTGTTCATAAGAGAAATAGGTTACATGATTTATATTGATCTTTCCATCTGTAGTTGGTTTGGATCAAGGTATGCAGTAGTAATGATATAGCCTTTCACTATTTCTCGACCCCTTTTCCCACCTAGCAAAGAGATGGGGGCACCTATCCTAGATAAACTAGTCAGAAAATATGTCATCTATTGTAATCTCGAGAATATGTTCTCCAAACTAGAATTCCTGTGCTTGCACATCCCATGAATGAATAAGATATTATAGTAGCTCCATTTTTATCCTCATACCTAGAAGCTGGAAGAATTTCAACAATCCACAATCCCTTAGTGTCTGATGGTAGCAGGATCATTAGTTGCATTTAAATCCCATTCTTTGTGTTCTGTTTCTCTCCAAATGAAAGCCATTTTATACTAATGAATACCTAAAACATCAAAGGGAGACTCATTAGGATCCTTTCCATGCAACAAAACTCAGAAAATTTGAAGGGAAACTGGAAAACAAATTAGGGATTTGCGCCTAACACACCCCAAGGAAGAAGACAGAGCATTTCACCTCATATCTATAATGTATCCTCACGTAGGTGCAAAGTAGTTTTTGACTCCCTCGGCCTGCGTTGGTCCTAGGGAAAATTTTTAGACTCCTAGGGCCCACAAAAATACCAAAAAATTGCATGAAATCATAAAATGGGACCATGAATTGAAAGAGAAAGGTCTTATCCCCTACCTGAAAGTGATGACACCTGAAACGATTTACTAGATGAGCACAATTACTTGTTGAAGATCAAGGGAAAAAACTACTCAGAAATCTCATTGTTGAAGGTAACTCTGAAATGGTAAATATGAATAGTCATTTTAGGGATTCATGGTTGTTTCTTCCATTATTTTATTTTCATTTAATGTTTTGAATTAGTAACAACCTATTTTTAGCATGAAACGGGTATGTTTAATCCTTTTCTGATGTTTTGAGTAGGTCGACAACTTTTTGATGGATTTTTCCATGTTTTGAACAGATCATTTTGATCAAGGAGTATACTTTTATCACTTTTTTGGACTCCTTAGATAGGCTAACTATGAAAAAGAAATACCTTAGTCAAACATGGCTAAGAGCTTCTATTGGGTGTTATTTTCTGCCTTTTTGGACCTAATGGAATATCTACGAAAAGGAATATCTGGAGTTTTAATTTTTGCCTCTTTTTCAAACTCTATAAACATGAAAAATATGTTGAATTATACCTTCGCTAGACTCATTAAAACATCAAGCAATGATGGACACATCATTCATGATAGGGCCGAACCACTCCTTCTCTAGGTTCATTACATATTCTTAGAGGGATTCATATGAACAATGGACATAAAGATCAAGAATATGTTATCCTCCTCAAGATTCTTAAAAAATAAAGAGGAATTGACTAGTATGGTTGGGGAAATTGGGAAAACAGGGTATTCCATTTTTCTAATGGCAATGAGTTGCTCTTGAAAACGACACTCTTCCACTTCATCTCCTTAGTTGTTGGTTTGGGAAATATACTTGTATTTTGGTTTATCATATCATTTTCAAAGCCTCCACTTTTGGTTTTGGGTTAATTTTTCCAACTCCATTCAGTGTCACCACTCTGTTCAAGAGAAGTCATTCAGTTAATATCTGTTATAATACTCTTAAACCTTCATTCCATGTTTGTCTTTCTTGATCCAGTTCTATATCAACATCATTCTGATCATTTTGTCTCAAATAATCATACTTTTTTTGTCTCGTTGATGGCAGAATACATCAACGACCTCCTACGATCGGTCACTTGCTGTTGACATCGGTTCATTATCTAGGAGCCTGACTTAGAAACACCCTTTGGTACCTTGGCTCTTTCATACATCAATGGCAAGTTTCCTCGCTCTTGGTGACAGGTTTTCATCATTGGTCTTTGACTGAAATATTTTGTGTGGTGTTTGACTTCAACTCATTTATTCACACCATATAGGTTTGAGAGCCATTAACATCATCATGGTTTCTCTTGTGTCTATTAATGGCTTACATCATTAGTCGATGGTGTCTACCATGTTTGACTCTAGCTCGTTGATTCACATGGTTAGACACGTACATTGTTTGGTCGTGTGAACATGATAAAAGACACCAGACCTAGTTTCATGCATTGGGACTATGATTTTAGGAGTAATTCAAGATCACAATGTATGATGGATGTGATCATACAAACATTCATCTAGCCATGGGTCGACCATTAGTCTTTTGTGGACATTTTTGTCATTGTACATGTAATGATTAGCTTATGCGGTGAGTATGGGTATGCCTCCCTCAAAAAATATCCCATGACATAAATGTATTGTAATAGATAACGATCTCCCTAGTTGTTCTTGATCTTGACTTGTCACAAGGTAAAGCACTTTAGTCATTAGTTATCATTTCTGACCTTTAACTTTAGGGTAAATATGTTATAGGCCATTTTATCACATTTGATCAATAGGCCTTCTATTGGATCAATCAAAATCCTTTTACCTCCTTCTCATAATCATATCACAAAGCCCTAAGCATGACTCCTTATTATCCCTGAGTTTATGCCTAGAAACACCTTGATTCAGTCATTTTAAGGACCAACACTCCATAGCCTCCTACTGGACAATGTTGATAACCAAATTACTCCATTGTGTATTATGTTGATCACCTACAAGTTGCTCCATTATGCACTTGTGTTGGTTCTACAAATTTGGGGAAAAGAGAGAGAATATTGAAGCCTCTTCTTCTAGAAGCTTCTAGGATTTGTTGTAACCATTTACCTCAGATAAAACTCTTGAATCCTATCCTATCCTACCTTTGATTTTTTATCCCTTATCCCTTGATCTCATCCTCCCATCAAGAGTGGATCTCAAGCCCTAATTGGTAAAGGGATAAGAATTCATGAACTACCTCCTTCACCAATAAATTTACTGCCATCCATATGCAAGGGGTTTGATTTTGGAGTGTGATTCTACCCTTCTATTGCTAATGTGAGAGATATCTTCCCATGCATTAGGGTGATTAGAGGTGAACTTTGTGACAAGGAAAGGACAAGTCAACTTCGAGGAACTCTTTTAGAGGATCAACACCTCTTTTTGGTTGAAACTCACTCCATTTATATTAATGACAAGAGCTCTTTGTTTTCCTATATATGATGTTATGGTTTAGTACATTTCAATACTATGTTGATCTATTGAATAAAGTGATTAGATGATGCTATATAGATTATGTGGATTGTTGGCTTGTGTTATCTGACTGTCCATGTTCTAATAATAACATTTAGAGCTAGGATTGGATCATTCAAGCCAAGGAAGGAGTGAATAATACGAAGGATCCTAGGTAAGTTTCATCCCATTATCTATTTACTTTCAGGAAAACATTAGTGCCTTTGTCTTTCTGTTGTTCTAGGTCAGTCCACTAGGACTAGAGAAGATACTTCAATCCACATTCGTACATTCTGCATAACACTGTTTAAATAACAGACTAAATATAAGGAAAATAAATATTCCTTAAATTTTTAATTAAGGACAAAATATTGATAAATAAATAACGATATAAAAAAAATAATTATAATAATAAATGGTTTTTGTGATATTACTACTATGGATTGATAATTCCAATTTTTGGAATTTACAACAGAAGCACATAATGGGTCCTTATTGATTGATGAATTGTAACAATACTACTAACTCTTATTGAGTGCAAGTTGCTAACCCTTGATGGGTCGTGATACATGATGATCACCCATATATCATGCCTATAAAAAGTTTTAAATGATATAATAAATATATGTTTGTTTTAAGAAGATGATTGAGGAAAAATATTGTCATCCCTAATAAATGTTGAAGTAGGTCAAGGTAGACAAAGTGTTCTAGATCCACTTATTGCGCATTCTCTACCAGAGAAAAAAATCATGCCACAAAGGCATGTAATCACCCAGGATAGAGGGAGGTGGAAGTATTTCAACCCAGAAAAGGCTACCAAGGAGAATGAATATTCTATGCATGAGGCATGTTCTAATCCTATTTGAAGGCCAAGAAACATCGAGGACGATATTTCCCTCGAAAGCGGGGAGATGTAACATCCCTCGATAAAAATTTCTAATTATTTTGTTTTACCACATTATTTTGGTAAAATTGTGGGCCATGTGAAAGGTCATGGATGGATAACAAATATTGTTTTATTTTTCTTAAGTGATATTAACTATGATCAACCAAAAATATGGAAAAGAGTGCTAAAAGAGAGTTTCACTTACCAGACAGTTAGAATATAGTTATTCATCTCCCTAGAGATAAATAATCCCATTTGGGACAAGGAAGCCAAGAGGGGAGAGGGAATAAAACCTCAGGAAACCTTGAAGACTTGGTACTTGGTTGGAGGAGGTCCAAGAGAGGAATTAAAGCTTTAAGCTTTGAGCCTGAGATAGGATGATATTGAGGTAGAAAGGATGCTGCCAAGTGAGGGATTCTTGAGCTACTTGGTGAGTGGAATCTTAAATTGGAGCCTCGTTCTCAGTGGAATTTCAGACCAAGCCTGATTAGGATCAGGAAAAGGGTCTTGAAATAACTTGTAAAGATTACTATTCAAAAAATTGTTCTAGATGTGTTAACTAGCTCAGGGGGAGTTATGGTTTTAAAAACCATCCTCATTGGTTGGGTGGAGCACTCTTGACCCAGTTGTTTTGCGGATTAACCAATTTTTTTTAGAAAAGATAAGTAAATTGATCTATTATTTTTTATGTTCTTCTCTTTGAAGGAAAAATTTTCCTATCTATAAGTGATTTGAGTTATCTACCAATCATTTATTATTGTAAAAGTAAGAGCTTCTTTGTCTAATAATGCGTATGTCCATTATTTTCTATAAGATTGAGAAGTTGACACATAATAGTTGTAGAATGTGAAATATTTATAGAAGACTTTAAACTCAAAATTTGTGAAATATGTCCAAGATGATTTCCTAGTGGCCTAGTCTAGAAGTCCTGAGATTTCAAAGAAAAGTAATTGAAATGGTTATATTTTCATAAATGAATAAATAAATCTAAGATGGAAGACAACCTTTTAATTACTCGGAAAACTATTTCTATATGAATAGTTTTACCAAAGAATTTATATAGCACTAAAAATAAAGATCCATGATGAGATTTTCTAAAGCATTACCATGGACTATAAATGTGCTCCATAAAATTTAGTTCAAAAATATAGGCTACATCTCTAGGCCATAGAAAAAATCTTAGAGAGAAGGAATGTATTATATAAAAAACAATAAAATAACATATTGTATAGAGATTCCACAATTAAAAGCAAAGGAAGGGATCATTCCTTGGAACCTCAATGAAAAAAATAAAATCCAAAAATGGACTTGGAAAGAAAATTTTGGTAGACAGTTGCTCAGAACACTACAATCATACACTAATAGAATGGAAATTTTGTTTTCAGTAGGCCACGGTGGCATACCCAATTCATGTAAAAATATACATATGTACATGTATACATTCTGCTTGAGACTAAGTAGCAAATGCGTTTTCACTAAGCTATAGATAAATCCAATAAACCTTGTTCGACACGGTAGGATACCCTCATATAACATATTATAAAAAAAAAATATAAAGTAGGAAAACTACTAGCCATGGTAATCTGCCAAGGAATTATTTCTAAATTTTAAGAGGAACAAAACCCTTTGAACGGGATATTTCAATAGAGCCGATGATGGGTACCTTTGGAAAAGGATAAGGGAAAATAAATAAAACCCTCGAATAATTCTCCCACAACCATATGGAACCCTGTTGTGGCCAGCAACAACACCCCCTTCTTATTTAGTATTAGTAATACACTAGATAAGCAGGGACCCTTAGTCAAAAAATTTAAAAAATGAATTAGTGCTTGTATTTCCTTTTTAATAAAACTTGCCATCATAAACTTGGGAAAATATCCTTGAAAAAATATAAAAAGCTTAAGTTTCATGATAAGGTAAGATAAAATTGCTCCTTAAGAAAAATCGCATCACAAAAAGGATAATAGGATACCTCCTTACAAGCCGAGTTTTGAGATTGTGAGATTACGATGCGAGATACATATTAAAAAACATATATCGCATCGCATCCATCAAAGACCGCTTAAGCTAAAAAAACCCAATCGTCGATATGCGATGGCACATATCACAAATCGTATTTCACAGAAATCACATTAACAAAATTGTCACATGTTGCGTTGCTGCGATGTTACGATAAAGCGGCAGGGCGATATTGCGATAAAGTGGCGGAATGGTATCATGAAAATGCGATACAATGATCTGCGATATTGCGAAACAAATCACAAAAGCACTTCATTGCAAATATTTCGTTCTCATTATTCGAGAAAACTTTTTCCATGAACCAAGATTTGGTTATGCACTTTAATGCTAATTAATGAGTTAGTTGCTAGTTGTTAATGAAATATGGTTTTGCGCTTATCAAAGAGTCAGTTCACGTAAGGTGGTATAATTTTTATATCTTCGGCATTTAAAAGCTTTCCCATCACCTTTCCTTACCACTACTCTCACCTCACTTGTAAACTGCAGGAACGAAGAACAAAGAACTATACAAAGCAGTACATAGAATATCATGGGGAAGAAAGGCAAAGCTCTGAGCTCTGAAGACAAAGAAATGACACCCCTATATACAGACACTGCCTATAATAGAGATGTTGGTATCACGACTTGGGAAGGCATGTATAATTTACTAGAAGAAGAAGATCCCAAGGTGACGGAGGTTACAACTACTACTAGTTCATAGAGGTCTTCCAAAGCATCAGTTGCAGATTTAGCTTGTTCATTCATGCACTGGATAGCGGCAAGGCCCAAAATTTTCCCCTACACAGATATGGTTAAATGGGTACTGGATAGTGCTAACATTAAAAACAGACAATGTATGACTCTGGGTCAAGAACTTACGGAATTATTATTTTCACAAAATTTGAGCTTTACATCCAGTAAAAGAAAGCGCACAAGAGGCGAAAATTGTACCAAGGAAGCCCAGATCAAGAAATGAAGGCAGTTTCCGATGCGTTATTAGTGCCTAATCACGCATCACTGGGTAAAACTTCTTGAAATGGAAAGCCTCTAGTTGCTCAGTTACCTGTAAGCCCAGAAATTCGGAAAAATAATGCTAGAGGTAAAAAAGTAAAACTTGAATCCTAAAAACAATAGTAATTGTCTTAAATATCTTCAATATGGTATGTAAATATGTATAGCAATTGCAGACAGACTAGAG
This sequence comes from Pinus taeda, assembly GCA_000404065.3. Lineage (NCBI taxonomy): Eukaryota > Viridiplantae > Streptophyta > Pinopsida > Pinales > Pinaceae > Pinus > Pinus taeda. The sequence continues at coordinate 16,709 of APFE030089811.1, forward strand.
ACAGATGGCTCAAGAAAAGGCAAAATCAATCAAAATATTAACTAAGTTGAATTGGGATTCTTACTGGGCGTATTTGGTAAAACCACACAACCAGTGTATGACTCTCAAATGCATCATCAATTCTGCCGAAAAGATTGCGCTAGCTCTTACTGATTCCATTTTTGCAGGACAATTGAAGTCTGAAGTCAGCCAACCGACCCTACTCAAGCAAATGCTGAATGCTTGCGATTTCAAGGATCAGATACAGAAGTAGTTAGATGTTAAGTTTAGATTCAATATTAGTATTAATTTTGCTTTACTTTTTCCTAGAAAAAGGACGGTCATTTAAACCATATCCTACATTTTTTAATAAGTTATTTTTATATTTAGTTAGTAGTATTTAAACCCTTCTCATGCATTTAGAGAAGGGTCCAGAAATTTATCAAAAACTTGTCCTCAGAACATGCACTTTTGCACCCTCCGAGGAGGTTTTGATGAATGATTGGAACAGGATTTATTGATATCTGCATTTAATATCTACTACTGATGTTGCACTTTTGTACTCTTAGTGGATGTTGGATTAAGAAGAGATAAATAATTATCGCTTGAAGCTCATGAGTAGAACTAGTTATAAATGGTACTTTTATCTCTTAACTATTTTTGCCTCTGCGTTAAAGTGATATACATGTTCAGTTGTTTATATATTAACGTGTGAATGCATGAGTTATCATTTGGCACTTTTGTACGGTGATAGCTATTTATTTATGCTTAATCTATGCGTAGCTTATCAAGCGATATGTTTTTCGCAACTGTTTCGTCTAACTTCTTATACGAAGTGGTTTATCTATATTGAATTCTTTTCTCATAATAGTTGAATGATCTTTATTACCTATTGTTATCTGAAATCTTTTTAGATCGCATAACAGAAGGATTACACCCCCGGTTAGTGTATACTTAGATATTTATGTTTATTAGAATACAATTGCATATCATTAGACTAGAGTTAGAATTAGAGCATCTCACTTAGGAACTTTTAGAAAGGAAATATAATTTCTTCACACACACACATAAATTGGGAAACTAGTTCCATATCCCCAGTCAGACCCACTATACCAAACGGAAAAGGAGCTGCCAACCAAGGTCTGGACCGGGTGGGTATCCCCCTTGTTGTAGACCCAATTTTCGGGGCTTCAACATATTTGGTGCTAGAAGGAGGGCCTCGAACTGTGAATGGCAAGAAAGTCTAAATCTAAATACCATTCTAAGAGTAAATCGCCCTCATCATCTCCCCCAACTTCTCCATTGCCTTTTCTTTAAATCCAAAGATAGAATTCGTAAGAAAAATAGTCACTGCTACAAACCCTGACATTTTAGAGCAATCTACTATTGAACCTCTGATTCACAAACTTCAACGATTTTCTATATCTCCTCAAAGATATGATAAATCACAAGGGAACGTGACTTCGCAATACAACCCTACTCATCCTCTTACCAGATTAAAGAGCGAAAAGTTTGGTGTTTAGCCAACCGAATTACCTCTACCCACAAGGAAGAGAGCAAGGAAATCGCCTAAAGGGTCTGATAGTGAGACTCTTTCATCATCATCATCCATCACAACTTCTCCACCGCAAAGTCAACCATCCACTCAACTTCAGATCATTGTCCATCAATCCACTGGTACTTCCACATCTCCTTCTCAATCATTTGGAGTCATAATATCCTCATGTTCTCAATCGCGGGGATCATTTTCTGCACTTTTCTCTGTTAGTAGTTCAGTGATGGCCCAATCTCCATGGAATAACTCAGGGGCAGTCTTAATGCCTGCACCCTTGAGTCAGCTACTAGCCCATCCTAAAAAATGGCTACCTAAGTTTAATCCTAAAGCAGGCATGCTAGCGAAAGAACATATAAATACCTTTATGCTATCCATTAATGTCAATGGAGTTACCAACGAAGATGTTGTCGTTCGACTTTTTCCTTATACTTTTCAAGGAACAGTTGGATCATGGTATTTTTCATTAGCATCTGGATCTATCACTAGTCGGGATATCTTCCAAGAACAATTCCTTATTAAATTTGGTGATGATAGGTCTATGGCAACATTGATCAATGACTTGTCTAACCTTAGGGCCGAGTCAAAAGAACCTATCAAAGATTTCAATTCACATTTCAATAAACTGTTAAACAAAATTCCTATTGCTTCGAAGCGTAGCGAAGAAGTGCGAAGTGAATGGTACGTCACTACTTTACCATCAAACATAACAATCTTTGTTCACAGGGCTAACAAAACAACTTTAGTAGAAAATATGAAAGAAGCAATAGCAGTAGAGAAACGTATTATTTCCCTAGAAAAGAAAAACGTGATAGAAGAATGAAAATCCAAGAAGGTTAATTTCAAGGAAGATCCCAAGAAAAAGCAATCGAAAGATCCATTCGATTTAGAAGGATTGCAAAAAGTTTTGAAGACCATGTCTAATGAAATGGTCGACATTAAGAAACAAGTGGTAGAAGCTTCTTCTAAAAAGCCATACAGACCTTTTAGAAGAAACACGCCAACTGATTCAAAGCCCCCAAATGCTATTACAAGTGCTGAATCAGAAGAAGAAGAAGAGGAAATCGCTACTGAAGAACATACCGATGAAGAAGAAGTTGTAGAGTTACAAGGCATGTGAGATTTCATCCTCCCAGATGAAGAGGATCAAGAGGCATCCTCGGTTAGCACTCGAAGTAGAAATCAACTTGATCCTCCTCAACCTACTCCCAAGCCAAAGAGCGCAAGCTCGACGACTAAGGATAAAGTCGCAACCAAGAAAATGACACCTAAAGCGACTCAAACCAGCCCAATCCAAAAAGATTCATCAACTCCATCCAAAATGCTGATCATTTCGAATGAAATGGAGTATAATATCATAGAAGACATGAAAAAGACTAGGGCCAACATCACCTTTTATGAATTGAGCAAGTTAAAACACCAGCAAAAGATACTATTGAAAGAGTTACATGTTGTACCAGTTGCACCTTTGCTCGTCCTCGTAATTTCTCAAGCTTCCCACGACATGGGAAGACCTCCAACTAATGTGATCAATAAAGTTGACCCAAACAACATCGCCTTAATTGGAGGAAGATCGAGATCTCATACTCCCCATTTCTTCTTACTTATGAAATTTTCAATAAAAATTTGCATAACTGCTTAGTGGATTCTGGAGCTTCATCGAATATTTTACCAAAGTCAATATGTGAAAAATTGAACGTTCAACTGCAAAAATATGCTATGCGCATAGTTCAGCTAGATCGATCGCAAGTCGAAGTGGTTGGTGAATTAAATCAAGTTACCATAAGGTTGTCATCTAACCCAAAGGTATGTCAAGTTATTGACATTTTAGTTGCTGATACTCTGGAATTTTATGGCTTAATTCTTAGTAGAGATTGGTCAGAAAAACATCATGGATACTTTGCAACTGACTGGTCCCACATGTCGTGCCCTTACAATGGTAAACCAAATCAAATAAAAGTTGAGTGAGAAAATCATCAGAAATTCATAGTAACGGAACTCGAAGGAGAAAATGAACTAGTAGCATACAACAATAATATCATTGGCAACTTCTCAGTCAATGTCTTGAGAAATCTGAAGCTAAAAAGGTCTTGCAGGAACTCCATGATGGGCCAGCAGGTGGAAACTATGTTGGAGATGCTACTGCACATAAAATCTTACGTGCAGGCTATTACTGGCCCACATTATTCAAAGACTCACATAACTACATGAGAAAATCTCAATTCTGTCAAACCGTTGCCGGGAGACAAAAGAAACCATCCTTGCCACTACAACCGGTCAACATTGAGCAGCCTTTTGATCAATGGGGATTGGACATAATAGGTGAGATCGTTCCTTACTCTTCTAAACATCATAGATATATCCTTACAGCAATAGATTACTTTACTAAATGGGTAGAAGCAGTTCCACTCAAGACGGCTAATGCTGAACATATCATCGAGTTAATAGACTAGTTCATAATCACTAGGTTTGGGTTGCCTTCTGCTTTAATGTTTGACAATGCATCATATTTTTCTGGTAATGCAATGACTGAATTTGCACTCAAAAGGGGTTTTAAGCTTAAATACTCTACCAATTATTATCCACAGGGGAATGGATTAGTTGAATCTACAAATAAAAATTTAATCAGAACTATTAAGCGAACCATTGACCAAAATCATAAAAATTGGCACAAGTCTTTAATATATGCCTTATCGGCAGATCGAATAATGCAGAAATCCTCTATCGGAACTTCTCCCTTTAATTTAGTTTATGGGAAATAAGTGGTTCTTCTGACTCATTTAGTACTTCCCTCTTTAACCTTAGTTCAATATATTGATGAAGCACCAACTTCTTCCTTACAACTAAGGCAACTGGAAATAATTAAGTTAGAGGAACAATGAGAACAGGTCAAAATAAATCACGCTCATCATCAAAGATTAGTAAAAGCTTCTTTTGATTCAAACATGATATCTAGAAAATATTTTTCAGATGTGAGATCGAGTTTTAAAATGGGACAAGGCTCATGAGGAAAAAGGGAAACATACAAAATTTCAACAAATGTCGCTAGGCCCTTTTCAAATCATAGAAGTAATAGGTCCATCCACTTTTACGTTGCAATATTTAACAGGAAAAAGAGATTATTTACCTGTTAACAGACAGGTCCTCAAGAAATATTTTCCATAGAAGATCTTTTTTCTAGTTTGTAGATTAGTTTTTATTTCCATAATAAAACCGGTTGTAAATGGTTACATTCGGAATTCACGAAAAAGACACAAATCCTCTTTTAGATTTTGTTTTTTCACTTGTATAAATAGAATCCTTTTAGAAAATTGATCATTATTATTGAAAGATATAGTTAAAGAGTCTAGACCTAGAAATGATACTAATTTTGAGTTTGTAAATTTTGATAGAAAACGACCTTTAGTGAAAAATTGTTTCATATCATTCCAATGAAAGGTATCAACAACAAAATGAATATTCTCTGTAGAAAAGCTCTTTCCAAGAAACTCTACCATTGTCATCGAGAGCTATCTTAAGGAAACAATGAATTCCTCCCCACCTAGGAAACTACAACGCTCAAGGAATGATCCAATGATACACTTTACCTTAAAGAGTAAGAGGTCTCATCACGAGCCAACTTATCATGATCATAGATATTAATGCTTGCTTATTTTACCAATATTGCCTACCACAACAAGGCAATGACTCAAGATTGTTGCAATCAAAAGACAAGGGGTCTCATCACGAGCCAGCTTGTTCAGCAAAGTTATAAATCAAGTGAATGATTGTGTCATAAATTGGCTATCAAACCAAGACATTGTTCTTTAAGGGTAAAAAAGAAAACGAAAGAAAAAAGTGTTGATATGGATTTCTCTTTGAAAATTTTATATTTCTCTAAGTAGGATACAGGATCATTGTTGGGTAACAGGTAACCCTATTGGGGCTATGAACACCTGCTAGCAGTAGAGGCTCTACCTATGACAAATGAGCATATTCAAAACTGATTTACAGAGAAGACTTTACTTTTATCTTTATAAACCAAGTAATGACTTATGTAAATACAAATACTAGCTTGAGGGAGTAAATAATCAAAGTTGAAAATAGAAGAAACAAAATATCATTGATAGGAAAAAGCATAATGTACTTTGTCTTTCTATAATAAAGTTTAATTTTAAGGAAAAATTTTTGTTTTGGAAGTTTAGAAAATTCAAAAGAAAAGTAGAGATAGCTGGTTCTTCCAAGTGAATCGCCAATTGTTGTGGCCAACAACAACCCCCCCTTCTTATTTAGTATTAGTAATAACACTAGATAAGTGGGGGCCCTTGGTCAAAAGATTTAAAAAATGAATTAGTGCTTGTATTTCCTTTTTAATAAAACTTGCCATCATAAACTTAGGAAAATATCCTTGAAAAAATCTAAAAAGCTTAAGTTTCATGATAAGGTAAGATAAAATCGCTCCTTAAGAAAAATCACATCGCAAAAATGATAATAGGATACCTTCTTACAAGCCGTATTCTGAGATTGTGAGATCGCGATGCGAGACTACATATTAAAAAACATATATCGCATCACATGCATCAAAGATCGCTTACGCTAAAAAACCCCAATCGCCAATATGCGACGGCACATATCACAAAATCACATTTCACAGAAATCACATTAACAAAATTGTCACATGCTGTGTTCCTGCGATATTGCGATATAACAATATTGTGATAAAGTGGCAGGGTGATATTGCGATAAAGTGGCAGAATGGTATCATGAAAATGTGATACAACGATCTGTGATATTGCGAAACAAATCGCAAAATCGGTTCATTGCAAATCTTCCGCGCTCATTATTCGAGAAAACTTTTTCCATGAACCAAGACCTGGTTATGTGCTTTAATGCTAATTAATGAGTTAGTTGCTAGTTGTTAATGGAATATGGTTTTGCGCTTATCAAAGAGTCAGTTCACATAAGGTGGTATAATTTTTATGTCTTCGGCATTTAAAAGCATTCCCATCACCTTTCCTTACCACTACTGTCACCTCACTTGTAAACTGCAGGAATGAAGAACAAAGAACTATACAAAGCAGTACACAGGATATCATGGAGAAGAAAGGCAAAGCTTCGAGCTCTGAAGACAAAGAAATGACACCCCTATATACAGACACCGCCTGTAACAGAGATGCTGGTATCATGACATGGGAAGGTATGTATAATCTACCAGAAGAAGAAGATCCCAAGGTGAAGGAGGTTAGGGCTACTGCTGGTTCACAGGGGTCTTTCGAAGCATCAGTTGCAGATTTAGCTTGTTCATTCTTGCACCGGATAGCGGCAAGGCCCAAAATTCTCCCCTACACAGATATGGTTAAATGGGTACTAGATAGCGCTAACATGAAAAACAAAAAATGTAAGACTCCGGGTCAATAACTTACGGAATTATTATTTTCACAAAATTTTAGCTTTACATCCACTAAAAGAAAGCGAAAAGAGGCAAAATCGCACCAAGGAAGCCCAGATCAAGAAACGGAGGTAGTTTCCAATGTGCAATTCGCGCCTAGCGCTAATCACGCATCGTAGGGTAAAACTTCTTGAAATGGAAAGCCTCTAGTTTCTCAGTTACTTGTAAGCCTAGAAATTCGAAAAAAGAACGCTAGAGGTAAAAAAGTAAAACTTGAATCCTAAAACCAGTAGTAATTGTCTGAAATATCTTCAATATGGTATGTACATATGTATAGCAATTGCAGACAGACTAGAGACAGACAGCTCAAGAAAAGGCAGAATCAATCAAAAGATTAACTAAGTCGAATTAGGATTTTTACTGGGCGTATTTGGTAAAACCACACAGCGAGTGTATGACTCTCAAATGCATCATCAATTCTGCCGAAAAGATGGCGCCAACTCTTGTTGATTCCATTTTTGCAAGACAATTGAAGTTTGAAGTCATTCAGTCGACCCTACTCAAGCAAATGCTGAATGGTTTCGATTTCAAGGATCAGATATAGAAGTAGTTAGTTGTTAAGTTTAGATTCAATATTAGTATTAATTTTTCTTTACTTTTGCCTAGAAAAAGGACGGTCATTTAAATCGTATACTACTTTTTTGTAATAAGTTATTCTTTAGATTTAGTTAGTAGTATTTAAACCCTTCTCATGCATTTAGAGAAGGGTCCAGAAATTTATAGAAAAATTGTCCTCAGAACATGCACTTTTGCACCCTCTGAGGAGGTTTTGATGAATGAATGGAACAAGATTTATTGATATCTGCATTTAATATCTGTTACTGATGTTGCACTTCTGTACTCTTAGTGGATGTTGGATTAAGAAGAGATAAATAATTATCGCTTGAAGCTCATGAGTAGAACTAGTTGTAAATGGTACTTTTATCTCTTAACTATTTATGCCTCTGTGTTAAAGTGATATTCATGTTCAGTTGTTTATATATTAACGCGTGAATTCCTTAGTTATCATTTGGCACTTTTATACAGTGATAGCTATTTATTTATGCTTAATGTATGATTAGCTTATTATGCGATATGTTTTTCACAACTGTTTCGTCTAACTTCTTATACGAAGTGGTTTATCTATATTAAATTCTTTTCTCATAACAGTTGAATGATATTTATTACCGATTGTTATCTAAAATCTTTTTAGATCGCATAACATAATAACAGAAGGATTACACCGTGGGTTAGTGTAGATTTAGATATTTTTGTTTATTAGAATACAATTGCATATCATTATATTAGAGTTAGAATTATAGCATCTCACTTAGGAACTTTTAGAATGGAAATATCAATTCTTCACACACACATAAATTGGGAAACTGGTCCCATATCCCCAGTCGAACCCACTATACCAAACGGAAAAGGAGCTGCCAACCAAGGTCTTGACTAGGTTGGTATCCCCCTTATTGTAGACCTAATTTTTAGGGCTTCAACAAACCCTTAGGTAAATATCATAGGAGTATACCGGTCAAAGCACACATAAACCTTCAAGGTTCATACAACTGCAAATCCAACTGGATGATAATAAAATATTGGAGATGGTTTATCTCTTACCTCTAAAACCCTACTATCCATAAAAAAAAATAATTACCTGTCGAAACCCTGTACCAGGCATCAGTGGAGAAAGGTTACAAAAATGACGAGGAAGAAAGTGTATGTATCGACTCGCTCAGAGAAGGAAAGTTGAAATACATGATCTAGCTTTAACTAGATGATGTTCAAACCATTTGATTGAGCATTGAGAAAGCAATGAAAGATAACAAATAAAATGAACCTAATATATTGACCCATAAGCATAACAATTAGATCAATTTTTTTTTTTCATATCTTAAAACATCATTACTCCTGTATATCCTCAAGTAATATAAATCAGGAAACTCGAATAGAACTTTCCACCAAGGAACAACAGTTGGCTTCATCATCGTCAATCCTTTTGAGAAATAAATTTAATCTATAAGATTCAATGATACATGGTTAGAATATTGGGTATGAGTCAATAAAATATGGACAAGGTTGATTGTACATTTACTTGTAGGGTATTCGTATAAGAGGTTAAAAGCTCAATGACCTAATACATAAAAAGACAGTCTCAGGAATGCCTCTAACAATTGAATACAATTCAAATCAAGGAGAAACCCTTGAGTGTACATAGATTTACCTAATAGAACCAGAGTGGGTGTTGGAATATTAAAGGGACCTTTTCCTAAGATATCATTGAGAAGGTCTTTCAAACAAATGGTTATTTCCCATGCCTATCTATAAATTGGTAAGATCATAAGGAATTCATGACCAAGCTTAAAAATAGAACAAAAAAAATAGTAGAAAAACCTTCACCCTAGAATGAAATAGGGGAAATTAATGCCATACTTGTTGTAAATGGAATACTCACAACACATAAGCCATGGAAATTGTAGAATGAAGTTGTAGAGACTGCCTCACTGTCGAGAGAGGAAAATTAGGTTTTTCGGTGTTGTGGGAGGGGAGGTAGTTGTTTTCATAACTGTCAGGTTTCTCCATAACACTAGATGTAATCCCTAAGAATTTAGCTTTGTCGAACTATATAGTTAGAAGGTCAAGATGGTGCAGGGAACAAATGTTAAGACAGTTCTAGTAGATTAAACCATGTTAAATATCAATCGGGTCCAAATACACTCAAAGTGATGAGACCAAAGTCTACTGTCATTCTAACTTATAAATGATAGGATAACCCTCATGTGAACCACATGTACTTGTATACCTAAGCGAACGAAATACCCAACAGTATCAATTTAATGAAGACAAAATAAAAATGCATGACCACACCTAAATATCCCTAAACCAATTAAAGAATAACGAGGAAATTTAATAGGGACTTGGTAATGAACGCTGTTCATGTTGGAAACGTTGTAAAAGACTTTAAAGAAGGAGGTAAAAGAAAATCCAGACAACAATGGAGAGGTATGTTATAAAATCTATCAATGCATGAGAGGGATGCATTTTGTTTTAAATTTGCACTATAAAAGAGATTCATACCTCAATAGATTTTATCCCTCTCAACACAAGCTTAATTTGTGCTTAAGATGGATGTATACTACTAACTACATATTAAAATATAAATGAAGAGATAATCACTTTATATAGTTCGAGAAAATATTATTTAAACAATTTTCATCACCTCATCTTTTATTTTAAATTGATTTAAACATATTGTTGTATTTAAATTTAAGAAATTATGATATATCAAAGAATTAGAAGATTAATAACTTATTATTAACAGGTGCTAAATGGTATCTAGTACTTGCCACTTAGTTTAAATATAGATAATTGGGGTCTAAGTTATTGATAGTCTGTGAGATGATCAATTAAATCCTTCATAAAAAAATAGAAATGAAAGTGAAAATGTTGTGGTAAAATGGTGCTTTTTGGTGAGCACCATACCTCATTAGTTGTAATGGAACTTTATGACTTTATTTCTTTGGTAGTATTTCATTCAAATTGATAAGGAGAAACTTAGCTTCAACTGAGTGAGATGTTAATTCCAACTATTTGTCTCCTACAATGAGATGTCAATTCCAAGAAACTTATTTTGAACAACCATTTGTATCCTACAAAATTCGTGGACATTGTAGATGATTGATATAGAGTTGAAAGCAATTGTGTTTGTAGTAGTGAAGGTAGGGGAATAAGGAACAAAGCTTTTATTGTTATCTCTTAAATGGTGTCTTGTTCTAAATAGAACTACTTTCTTTTGCAAATTTGTAATGTACCTCTATTCATACCCGTTGGTTTTTCATTGATACTATATTTATATCATAGATGATACCTAATAAAAGTGACACTCAAGTTAGTCATAATCACAAGGGTGAAATCGCTTCATTGTGTTTGTAAGTTTTTATTCAATTTTATCCCTCTTATATTTTCAATTAAATCTTTTCACTTTAATATGATCCAGTTATGAAACTTATCGATAGCTTATATTACTCACACATCTTTACAAAGGTGTCATATTCATTCTTAATACATATATCCAAAATTAATATATTAAATATTTTGGTACTATCACGCCTTATACAATAAGTTTTGGTAAAACAAGTATGACCTTCCCACTTCATTATATTCATTCTTTCCAACATACACATGTAATATTAATACCCCTCAAGGAATTGTTCACTACTTGTCACATCCTCGTTGTTACACCCCCTTTTCTTTTCTCATTCTTCACATTTAATATACTTCTTTTATGGTGGCTATTTTCTATGTAAACCTAACTAGTAACCACTATAGTGTGTCCCCTTATAGTTATCATTACACTTAAATTAATACTTTCTAGAACCCTCTAAAATTAATCCTATAGAAACGATTTTATCTAAGCCAATGTATGAGTCCTTCTTTCGATGCACCCCACATAAATTCCCATGATTATTTAGGTTCTCATTCATTTCTGTCAGGTTACCAAATGTATCATTGTATGGCTTGTATGATCGTTAACCTCAAGCTTATTTATGGCATCCGCTTAATATTTCATGATTTCCTTTTTTTAGCCTCCTGCTGCAGCAGGTTACTCATATTTCATGATTGACATTTTTACAGGCCAAATATGTCATACTTTGCATGCTGCAATGCTCCTATTTGCTAAACAGTCACCAAAGAAAAGGCTGTGAAAGAATGCTACTCAAAGTTCATCTACTGCATTCCAATTTTGAAGAGTCATTCCAGTTTTGAAGAATTTTCAGCTAAAGGGAGGTCCAAACAGCCTAATCTTGGTCTCCCTAGGTTTCAATTTCCTGTTTTAGAATATAGAGAATGAAAATCTGTCTAAACAGCTTAATCTTGGCAGATTCTTAGATAGGTAGAGAATCAAAGGAGCCCAACTGCTTAATCTGGGCCCTTGGAAGAAATAAGTGTAGATGTAGATAGGAAGGCATAAAAAGAAAAAATTGAAATGCTGGATCTGCAAGTCTCAGTGCACCCAAACCAAAAGAAGAAAAAATGTTAGGTAAGTAGGCTGGGTAAGTAGTTTTGAGGTTGCAGAATCTTGTTTTCTGATCAATCCTATGTTTTCAAAGTATCATCTCTACTCAGGTCACAGTCATCAGGCAGTTTCATGTGGAGGAGCTCAAATAAGGCATAACTAACTTCCCTTTCTTCCTCTTCCCTAAATCATTGACTAAATTCCCCAAAAGAGGTCAAGATCTGCTTGATATCTCTTAGTTTCATCATTTTTCCATGTCATTAGCCTTGATCAAGATCTGCTTCACTCAAGGAGGGTCCATACTTTCTCTATAAAGTTCTATCTCCCCTTTGAAGCCTAAGATCTCTGAAAATTAGCGCTTTCTTGTGATTTCCATATTAACTACTGACATTATTATTTAACTCCTTACATTTTTCCCCAACCCCCTACTAAAACTATGTAAATAATCCCCTTATGTAAATATCCCCTCCCCCTGGTTGAAATATAACCATAAGTATTTCTCTAGGAATTACTAAGTCATCTGGACTTTAGTAAGAACCCTCTTTTTGCATGAATTTCCATTCCCAGGTGTTTGGACACCTTCCAAAACACAAAGAACCCCTCTCCAAATGCAAAAACCCCCCCGCACATTTTCTTTGGAATTTATTAATGTTTGTTTAATAAATCACCAAGCGCCTAAACCCATTAACCCGTTTCCTAAAGTTTAAACCCACCCGTGCCGTGAAAAAATTAAACTTTAACTCACGCGCTCTTTCATTAAGTCCCGCACCTTCGCCTCCCATCCACCATTGGATCGTCTCCCCCAGATCCGACGACCCCTGTTCATATCGGGCACCCTTATGTATTGGCACGTTACCACCCGATGTCCGACGGTTTTATCGTCGTACACCAGGACAGGTGGCAACTTCCCATTGCATCGGGCCGCCCTTGACAGAAGCCGCCTCCATACCAAAGACGGTCCAATGAACTACAAAACCGCCCTTCCCTCAGGTTACAAGAGCGCCATGTCAACCTGCCATGTTGCCTCCACCTCACCTCTCCTTGCCTGCGCCCGGCCCACGTCACCCCGCCACGTGTCACTGCCATGTCACCCCGGCGTACTGCCACGTCACCTTGCTGACGTCAGCACGCTGATGTCATATCCGTACCAAAGGACCCCACTACTGACATCATGCTGACGTCATCCACCGTATCACTGACGTCAGCAGCTAAAAAACGGAAAAAACGCGCAAGCGCAAAAGTCAAGCTTCGGAGCTCCAGAATGAAAAACAGAGGCAGTTTTCGATGCGCGATTAGCGTGAAGTGCTAATCGCGAATCACCATGGGAAATGAGCCATATTGGAGAATCTTAGGGAATATTTTGATTCCTCAGCCCTTTTTGCACCGAAAATGCCCGAAAAAGCCCGATTTTGCTAATTTAAACGTATTTGAAGACCGAGAGAGACCAGGAACAGAGATTAAAGAGTATCAGATCAAATATGCAGACAAAAAGCCTATCAAAGAGTATCAGGAAGTGGTAGAGAACATCAATGTAGCGGCAAAGTGTATCAGAGGAGATTTTCTCAGGGCTCAAGGCAAATCCAGCATTAAAAGGAAAGCCCTGAAAGTCAAGAAGCAGTTGAGGTTGCATTGAAAGCTCACCAGCACAAATGACTGCACAATAAACTCACAGGAGATCAGTGGACCAGAACTCAATGCACAGTTATGACAAAACCACTACACCAAGTCACACAGGACACCCCATCAACTCAACTTGATCCAGTTGCCTCTGGTACAACCCAAAGGACTTACTTGCATTTAATTCCATCAACAATTAGGTTTTTAAAAAGCTTTTTCCTGCAGACCTGTTTAGGTCGGTTGTAATAAATAAATTTAGATATTTTGCCTATATATACCACCCTGAAAAATGGAGTAGGGGTTGGTTGATTGATTAGTTGATTGATCTTTGGTATTTCGATATTTTCCCCAAGCAGAGATTCGCACTGTAACTGTGATACTTTCTATAATCAAAGACTGCTGAAAGCATGGATTCTGAAACTGTCTGCTGTGTTTAATTGGCCGAGGAGTGACTGTGGAATTCCTGTGCTTCTACATGGTTCAATAAGTGTTTCTTAACTCTGTTAGTTTTTTTCATGTTTGTTTTATCATCAATCTGCCATCTAAGTTGCAGAAAAGAAGAATAGTCTAGGATTTGCTTAGCTGCACCCTAGGCTCAATTTCAGAATTTTTTCATGTTTTCATCAGGAATAGTTATGAACATGCATACTTGAATGATCTTGTTTACGCTGTTTCTTTCAATTATGAATGATAGTTTAGGAATTCTTAACTGCTCCTAGAAAACCATTCATTCACTTCTCCTCCCTGTTAGTTTTGATGAAAGATTCTTAATTGCCTTTCATCCCTGACCATCATTCCATCCTCTCAGCAAATTGATAATTGTCTCATGTGTGGCTATCCCGCTCCATAATCCTCTTGTGACCAAGAAAACGCAACAACAAGCCTTAATGCATGACTCCATGCCCAATGGTTTGAAACTTATCACACTTTACCTTGCCTCTCTATTTGGAATTATCTTCCATACATGCATCTTCCATCCAAACGAAAAACCAAAACCCTTGAACCCAACAACTAGCCTAAAATCATCATCAACAAAGTTAAATAATTAAGAGAGAGTCCTCTTTGATTGCAGGTGGGCTAGAACCTGCAACCCAAAGGTTGGTTTGTGGTTACTTCGGCCGTATCCCTTCAGGACCTTAGGGACAACCTGAGTGATAACAATATGCTTGTTCTATAATTTGCCCTTTGGGCAAACTCGTCGCTATGTTTTAACGAGCCAGTGATAGTGAAACTTGTTCTTGTCTATATGGACAAGTTTGTCGCTATTGGTTTTAACGAGTTTAATGACAAAGACAACTCGGTCCTTTTTCAATTTTAGAGAGTTTGAAAAGGGATGGAAAGGAACTCCAATAATCCTTTTCGTCATATAACCTAAGTACAAAAAATAAAAATAATAAGAAAGGGAATGAATTTTCAATAGTTTTAACGAGCCAAACAAGACAAGCACTCGATCTTTTTGTGTAATAATCCCTCAGGTCCAAAAATATTAAAATCTAGAGGAGGGATAGCACTTCCGATAGCTTTAACGAGCTGGAGAGGCCAATTTCTCAGAAATCTTTTCATATTTTATGAGTCAAATGAAAAGAGCTTAAAGGAGACTCATTTTTGAGGAACGAGTGATATTTTCGGGTAGCAGCTGGTTCTAGGTAAGGTTTGGAATTTTCCAGTCACGACAGTGTTACAAGGATGGCTAATAGAATCACTCATCACAGTTGTTCCTTAAGAGGGTAAACAATCAAATGGAGGCGTATGATCAACTAAAACAGAGTGGAGGTGATGGTAAGAACATGACCAAGGCTCAAAAGCTAATGATAATGCATTCACAATGGTTATTTATCAGAGATTCGTTTATTTTTTAATGAGCTTAAACTTTGGCGGAACATATGCTCATTACTTAGGTTTAATTTTTAACGATCTTGAACTTTGCGTAAAACTACTCGTTCCAGTCATATAATAAGCATGTCTCATTGATAGGTTCAATTTTTAGGGAGCTTGCACCATTCGAAACTTTGCTCTGAATCCTTTCTTTATGTAAGCTAGGAGCGACCAATCCTACGAGTTTAAAGGGTTAGGAATCTACAAACTAAGAAAATAAATGATTTCTTTTCACTTGCATGCAAAAAGGTTTGCATGCCCCCAGGCATAGTGAAATAGAGTTTCCAGGCTACCACATAGAAGTTATTGCATTTGCAAGATGGTTCCATCCGCATAACAGACATAAACACTTCCTCGGCTTAGTCCATCAGACAAAGGTGATTCTAGCTCTAATCACCTAACCTTGATGAGGGAATCTTATTCCGGTCTAATCCCATTTTCCTAAATGGATGGTTGTGTCAGACTAGTCATATATCCTTCGCGGAAACCTACCCTATACCCAGGGTTTTCCTGCCAAAGTAGACCAGGGTGCATGCCCCCTGGGTTTCAGTCATAACCATCGAATTAGTTGCACTTATCAGGTGGATGGACTGGAGATTGATGAGACATTCCTTGTGTGAAAAGACTAGTTAGGGATGGCATTTGACTATTAGCTATGTGTGAGCCGGGGAATGAAAGCTTGTCTACGAGTCAGACCACTCAGCCTTCATGCAGAAAACACATTACTCGAAAGAGTGAGGAGACAATGGCTCCCATGCTATAAATGTAGTCATGTCCAAGGAGTAGATTATAATCTAAAGGTCCTTGGACTACCATTACTTTCATATAAACAGTTTTCCTTCTCAAAGTTATAGGCAAATTTGGAAGGATCCCTAATGGTCGACTGGTTCCTTTGTCGAAGCCTGTTAGATTTCTCATCTCAGGTAGAAGCGATGGTGAACCAATTGCTTTCCAAGCAGTTGAGGAAAGGATACTCACAAAAGCCCCTTCATTTATGATAGTACCAACCATGACCATTCTGTAAGCTTGTACAATGATTCAGAATGGTACATTAGATGGTAGACGGGGTTTGCCTAGTAGATTCCAATAGAAGGAAACGACTAGGTTGCTTGGAGGTGGGATCGAATACGACTCTGACAAATTTCCTTCCTGCGGCAAAGGAACAGGTAGATTGCCCCCATGTTCATCGGAGTCTGTGTCTACGAAAAGAATTTGAACAGTGTCGTTCTCATTCTCTTTGGTGACTGTATCATCTAAAGATGGACCTTTCGAAGACAAGACTAGGTCGACTGCCATCTCGACCTGATGAATTTGGTCCAGAGTGGACTCAGAGGGTTTATCTTCAATGATGGATGCTTCGACTAACAACAAAGGTGTGTTAGTCGTATTTTCAACTAGCGATGGACTCGACAAGAGTTTCTTGTACCCAGGAGGAAGCTGTAGCGGTGAAGCAGGACGGTTATCCAAGACTCTTTTAGCTTTGTCTAGGAAGGGACAACGGTGGACGGCATGATCGCCTTCACACAGCCTACAAGGAAATTTATATTTTCCTTTCTGTCCAGAGACTTCATTTCACTAGTTGACGGTGTACTCTCAACATGATCGTCATAGGTTGACGACACCGGATTGTGCAAACGAGGAGACCAGTCCCTTAAGATATGAGGGATGCAAGGAAAATCTCGATGATAGTGGTCTCCTTTGCAAATGACACATGGAGATTTAGGTTTGGATGGTGAAGTGTGTGGATTTTCGCTAGACGATGCATGGTTGCCCCTTTTTTCCTTTGACTCCTTCTTCTTCTTCTCCTTCCCTTTCTTCTTATTCTTAGTTATTTGGTTTTTAGCTTTATCGACTTCACCAAGTGAAGAGGAAGGAGGGAAGGGAGAAAAAAACGAAGCAGAAGGTTGGGGGTAACTCTAGTATCATCTAGTTGCTGACTTGATTGCTCATGGTGGTTTGAATGACAGAGGTCGAGAAGAGCCATTTTGGCAAGCTGAATGTTAGTCCCAGGAGGGACAATGTGGTCATATGAGGTGCACCAACATCACACCAAGTGGAGAAAGGACTAGGATTTCCCCCAAGGGGAAATCCTTAGTTGGTGGACTCCATTTTCTCAACCTAAGACCAATGAGGGAACAGTGACATTATTCCAATTAAAATAAATTTTATGACGCTTTGACACAACTTGCTTTTTCAATTTTTAAGAGTCGAGAAAAATCTAAAGATGACTCTAGTCACCTTCGATTTTTTAATGAGCCTGAAGTGACAAGTGCTTAGATGAACCTTTTCCTTTAAGGATTTTGAAAAGGAACAAAAGAGATTGCTCTGGAAATCTAGACAGAGGGATTACCAAACCAATCGCAAAACTGCAGAATACTTTTTCTGGTACAGCAGTCAATCTTCCCGAATGCTATGTTTAGTGCATTGCAATCGATAGGGCGGCAGACACGACTTCCTAAGGATAAAGAATATAGCCTATTGTGGTCTCCCAATATATACTCGACGGTACATGGGAGTAAAAGTATGTACTGGCACTTGTCGTCTCAAAGAGGAGGAATCACCCAACCTACAATGAAAGTGATAGTTACCAGGCTTTACGATGCCAGAATACGTCTCTAGCCTAGACTTATAAATGTTGTGTGTTAGGTTCCAAAGAATTTTTATGTTCATTGAATTTATTTTACAGTTGATCTTTATTAAGAAGTTTTCCTTTCAGGTTCACCGCGTGATGTAGATATACAATTCCTAAAATGCAATCTAAGACGATAAACAGTCGTTTAATCTTCTTTTTGCAATGAAAATCCTAGCTACTAAGGAAAGAGAAGCAATATTCTTTCAACATAGAGTAGAGAGCACACACTAGATGCACTATCCTAAATCAAAATCAACAAGTAGTCTAAATGAAAATGCACATGCATGTATTTGTTTTCTGCTTCTTAATGTTTGAATGACAAAAAGAATGCTAAGTACAAATTTGAATTATCTGTTCAAAGCGACAATACTAGCAACTTTCTTTTCAAAAGACGAAAGGAAGAAAATGACGACACTTTGCGGTTTTGAATTGAAAACTATTTTTGACACTTAAAAGACTATTAATTCAAATCGAATACAAGAGTAACAGTGTAATTGACCATCAAGAATAGCAGGATTCTTTTCTTTGACTAAAAATGACACTTGCGACACTTCCAAATCAAAAGACGACAATTCGATTACGCTACTTCTTTCTAAAGGAGGACCGTAAATGGCAAACAATACATAAAAACATTTACAATTCTTTATATAATGGAGGTTGAATCATGCAAAGGAATAGAGTTTCCATAGTGGTATTCTGATCATAGACAACAAAACTCCTGAATAAAGCTGAAGAGAGGGAACAAAAAACCAAAATTTGGAAGTAGAAACAGTCTTATCTGATCATCGCACCTGTAACACAGGGAAACAATGATGCATCTCATCTACTGCACACGGGAGGTGCGATGCATCGAGATTCCCAAGAGGAGAAGGTGCAATGGTCCAGGGGCAAGACTTCAACTTGGTTCTTGGTCATAGTTTGTGGCTTAGTTCAGGGATTTAGGCCGAGCTAATGATAGTCAGTAAATACAAATCACAGGGGCTGGTCTAATGAGGTTACTTGAGCCACCACCAGGGCAATTAGGATGTTTTCAAATCAATTGTTCAGTTTATAAAAAAAACCCAGAGATAGACTGAAGCAACATTGATCTATTTTGCACTTTCATAGAAAATGCAGTTCAAAGGCTAGCTGGCTTGACTTTAGGCTCCGTCTGTAGTTTATAAAGCAAACAAATATAGACAAGCAAACAAGCTATTCGCTCCCCAGCGGAGTCACCATTTTGTTATCGGGAAATCTAGTGTCTATGCAGAGCTGCTAGTCCCACTAATACACGTAGATATCTTAGAAAAAAACAAACTAAAGCCACTTTCATTTTCCTTTATGAGAAATAGATAAGAGAAGAGTGAAGAATACCAGCCTCAATCTTTCGCTTAGTTCCTTGCTTGTTCCTTCTCCCCTCTGATAGATCTTTTCCACTCCTTCCTTGATTACCTCGCTTCAAAGAGTACCTCTAAAGTCAAAGCAACATAATACCTTCAAAGTACAGAGATCTTTAATCATAAACAATATAGGACCAGATATATATTGACCACACAAATGTATATATCATCAAACATACAAGAATGTGGAGGAAAACTTGATTAGCTTTATTGATATAAATATTAGAAGAGAGGATTACAACCCATTAATCTGACCCAGCGTCATCCTCCCAACATGAAATCCCTTCTTCACCTCATGAAAAGCTTATATCACCCAACACTATGATGTTCCACTAAGAAACCAACAATACTTCCTTACAAGATACAAAATTCCAGCCTCTAGATCTCTGGGAGGAGGGATCCATATATAGATGTTTGCAGGGGTGAGTCATCTTCTGGGATTTTGATTAGTGTCCTCTCTCTGATAGTTCTTGGTTCCACTTTGAGATTCATCATCTCTTACTCATCCCTGGGCGAATTCAGAGAGGCAAGTGTCACAGGAGAAGTTTCTGGAAGATTCCATGATCATCCACCTTGCAAACTGTCTCTGCCATTTGTCTACTCTCACCCATCACACCCTACAGAAGGGCTTTTCAGTATGCATCACACTTTTTGCATGTGGCAGGTGAAATGCATCACACCCTTAGCACTGAGCAATTTGTATGGTCCAGTTTTAACCAGTTTTGAGAAGTTTTCCATGGAGAACTCCTAGGAGATGATGTAATCAGTTGACCTTGTTCCCTTAGGGTGTGAAACAAAATTTTTAGGGACTTAGAAGCCCTTGGTTTATGGACATATATGATTGGGGTTGCAGTGCCCAAATATGTCTATAACAACAAGGGGATGCTAAAAATTTCACTCGTAAGTTCCAACCAAGCTAAGAAATTGATCAATTACAACAAGATATGTTGTTAGTATTAAGAGATAATTTGTTTTTAGAATATTCAAAGAGATTAAATTCATCGTTTGTTACATGCATAGAGGGATTTTTCCAAGAGCATAAATGGATGACCCCCAAAAGGAATGTGGAGCATGTGATTCAATTATTTATGAACTCTCCATTTCCAAAAAATGGGTTGTATTGTAAAACATCATAGAAGCTAATGAAGTGAAGAAGAAATTGAAACAACTACTATATAAAGGTGTTATTTGAAAAATTACCTCACCATGTTGGTCACTCATCAAAAATGTGCCTTGGAAAATATCCATTGATTATAGGGAATTAAAAGGAAATTATACATAAGAATAGATACCGTGTGGCCAAGATTAATGACCTATTGAACCAGTTGTAGTAGGAAAAATATTTCACTAAGTTCTATTTAAAATCATCATACCAACGATTTTGAGTCAAAGAAGAAGATACTTGGAAGATCGCCTTCAAAAGTGGACCATTTTTTTATGAGTGGTTAGTCATGACCTTTGTTTTTTGCAATTCACCAATTGCATTCACAAGGATAATGAATGATCTCTCGCACCCATATGTAGATTCATTTTCTATTATGAATTTGAATGATAAATGTATAAAATTCTACCTAGGAAGAGAACATATCATATTTAATATAGGTGGTTAAATACAATGAAGAAACACAAGCTGGTAGAAAACTGCAAGAAGTGTGATTTTGCATAGTAGAATTTGGTGTATTTATGGTATGTTATTGGTGGAGGGGAATTGAAGATAGATCCTACAAATATGTAGGCCCTCATGAAGTTGTGGGTATTTTCTAAATTTTATGAGATCACGAGTTTGACTTGGGTAGCACAAAACCTAAGGAAATTCATTGCCTCATTTTTAGAATTAGTCATGCCACTCCATGTCATAATAGTGAGTGGCAAGAGTTTCTACTGGGAGAAGGGTCAGAAAAAATCCTTTTAAGAGTTGAAGAAGAAAATTAGTCAATCACTAATTATTGAATTATTGATCTCATAGAAACCCTTTTAAGTGGAGATATATGTGAGTGGGTATGTTATGGAAGGTGTGTTGACGCAAGGACGAAACCATTTATACTACCATTCTGGAGTGTTTCATTGGATAGTTATTAACTACCCTACCTATGATGAGGAGATTATGCTCTCGTAAACACTATTTAATGTGCAAGGAGATGGTAGAATACATAGATCATCAACCATTATAGTACTTATAGGTCCAAAGTAAGTTACAACAAAATGTGCATTACAAGTGGGTTAGATTTTTAGTGAAGTTTCATTTAGTGATAAAGTATAATAAAGGAAACACGTACAAGTTAGTCAACATGATTTCAAGGCCACCCACCTCAAATATCACATCTTTGGAAACTATGATGCACATGGAACATTTCATACATGATGCATACAAAGAGGCATATAACAAGGACGAGGACTTTAAAGAGGTGTTTCAGTAGTTGTGGAGATAAATTTTTGCATACAACAAAGATAACATTATTATTTTCATATTTAGAATGGTTACTCTATAGGCTAGCCAAATTATGTTAAAGGTGAGTGACCTTAGCTAATCAGAGAGGCTTAAATCTCCAACATTGCAGGGAATTTTTGTGTAGAGGAGATAGTGGCCAACTTATAGAGATATTCATACTATCTAAGGATGCAATAAAATGTATCTACATTCATACTAGGATGCATATTTTATCATACCATCAAGCCCGGTAAAAGGAAATAGGGTTTATACCATCCCTTACTATACCCACTCATCCTTATGAAAGAATTTATATGAATTTTGTGGGAGGTTTTCCAATAATAAGGAAGGGACATGACTACTTCTTTTTTTTAGTTGATAGTTTCAACAAGATGTTTTTTCATGCCCTGTAAAAATACCATCAACAAGTATAAATTATAAAACTTGTTCTTTAGATAGGTCTAAGTGCACTTTAAGATAAATAAGAGCATTGTTCCAAATAGGGACCCAATATTTCTTAGTGCACTTTGGAGTATATTGTGGGAGAATATGGAAATTAATTTGAAGAGATTTATAGCATTACATCCATGGAAAGATGGGGAAACATAAGTAGTCAATAAGAATTTGGTGCACCTTTTTGAGGGTTTACAATTAGAATTAACTGAATACTTGAGATGACAATCTAATATAGATACAACACTCTTATAATAGAGTAGTCAACACTCTATTGGTAAGTCCCCATTTCAAATTTATTTTTTATATTTTCCACCTTCAACTTTGAATATCACATACAGACAACAAGGAGGAGTGAGGGGGGATCTCAGAGGTGATGCTTTAAGTGCAAGAACATTTGTTGAGAAAAACAAGAAATCCATTTGCAAATAGATGATACATTAAAGAAGTAACGAGAAAGCACAAGGTTGGACATGATCAACATAGAACAGGGAATGTATTCAAGACAAGAGACAAAGTATTGTTATAGTTGAACATGAAAAGGCTGCAGGGTCCTTATAAGAAAATCAAGGCTTTGCAGTATGACTCTTTCAATATATTAGAAAATGTGTGATATAATGTGTATAAATGCAATAAACCCCGTACATCCAAATTTACTCAGTGGTGGATGTCGAAAATATGAAACTTTATGAGTTTTCCATGTTGGATCAAAAAGAGAAGTAGGTCCTACCTTTTATGGAGAATTTAGCACCATATGCTCATGAAAATTTGATAGAGGATACAATTTTGCATAAGTGGTATAGAACTATAAGGCATGATCAACATGTTCTTTTTCATATCAGGTTGAAAGGAAAGCTTCCAAGAAAGGGCAAATGGTAATCCATGGAGAAGGTAGACGAAAAAAATTCTTATATTATTTAGTAAAATCTTTCAAGTACCAAAACCTCCCAAAATGGGGATTTATGGTGAAAATTGGATAATTGTACTAGTTTTCATCCATATTAATGATTTAGGGAGGAAAAATCAAAGAAATTAGCTTATTAGAGTAGTTTTAGTGTAGGAACCGTGTTTGAATAATTAGGGTTATAAACATTTTGGAGTTAGCTTGAGGCTTTAAACTTTTTTTTGGATAAAAAATTGTCCCTTAAGTGTTACACCTGTTGGTCTCATTCTACATTCAAATACCTTTCCAACAATGCATGAATAACACCAATCATAGTTTGAACACAAAAATTATGCCTTTTGGAAGTTTAATTATTGTGATTACCACCATAGTCTGAGAGAATGCCACTTCAAACCCCATTTCTCATTGAAAAGGGGCTAATACTCCAGAAGGGCTATGTTGTAACTCATGTTGATGGTTGAATGGTTCAAATTTAACACCTAGTGTGATATCAACCTGTGTTATAATTGGGTCACTAAGAGGAAATATTAGGGGAATTTTGAGGTATAAAATGGACCTCTTAAGGAATATAATAAACTAGTAGTCAAAATAATAAAATAAGTTTTATGACTTATGATTTTTTTAAAGAAAATGAAAAGGAAACTAATTTTTTTTTATTATCGTAATTTTGACTTATCTCCTTATAGGTTTACGCAAATGTCAAGTGTAAACATCCATTGGATGAAAAATTTAATTCTACAGCCAATGAGTACCCACTTTGCATACTTGTCTTAAAGTTAATTTTGTCAGTACATTTTTTTAGGCCAATTTTTTATCACAAAATTCCCCTAATGAGAGGTTACATTCTATTTGAATGCATGTTGTTCCATAGTAGAGAAAAATAGATAAGATTGGAAGAGAGAGGGGGAATAACAAAGAGGGTTTGTGTTATGTAGTATCCCATGGACCATAGGTCTCACTCCTTTGTATTTGTATCATTTTTGTTTAGAGAAAGAAAGAGTAGAGACGCCTCACCTTCTAGCTATGTTTCTTCCCAAAAGGATTTCCTAGGTCATATCTGGAATTCATTATGATTGGTGCACACTAATTTTCATTGTTCTCTATTTTTTGCATTTTATCTATTGCATGCAGAAGAAAATAAATATATAAATTGGTAAATCCAAAAATCTAAAAAAAAATAACCCTAATAGTATAGAGTTCATATTTCAATGTTTTTTTTTATCAAATCAAATGCGACAAACTCTCCATTGGAATATCCATGATAGTTTATGGATCAAGTTCTGGTTTGCTAATACTAATATAATCATCAACATAAGTAGGAGTTTCTTCTCAAAGTTGTTAGCTTCTAGGAATTCATAAATTGCTTACCAACTTAATGCTTCTGATAACCCAATCTTATATGTAGTATCTATAGAAAGAAAATTTGGGGTTATGCTCTTCATTGTAGTCTTTCTCTTATTCCTTTTTGCTACCTATATTTTTCTTAGGCTTTGGCTCATTGGATTTAAATGTATTTTATTTCCCATTCTCACCATTATAACTACAACATTAACAATAAATTGAATAGAAGGCCTTTCTTGCAATTTTCAAAATGAAATTGGCAAATGAAGAATTAGATGCATAATATACCTGTTTGTGTTGATAAAAGATGAAAACAAAGTTTCTTTAGGAAATTGAGAGTGTTAACAATATCAACAAGAAATTTGATGCTTAAAATCAAAGTAATGGAGTAGTATTTACCAGTAAAGATAATTCTCAAACTTTATATTTTTTTATTGAAGTTGAAGAATTGATTTCAAATTAATTTTTATTAAATGAATTAAAGATATAAATTTAAAATATGATACTTCCTCACTTAAATTGAATTTCACAAATTAAATCAACCAATAATGACTACATGTATGGTTTTTATGTTAACTACATCTAAGCTCTATAAATATGGAGTGACATAAATATAACAGTTCATTCTGTACTTTGGATCCACATGAGTTTTGTAAGAGAAGGTATATGGGTTATCCTACATCTAAGAATATTGAATATGGTATTTACTATAGTAGGCATGGATATGAATGAAATAAAACTCAAATTCTAAGGGAAAGTGCATCTAACATCCAAACATTTTTGGTTGTCAAATGTTATTCCACAAGCTTCCTCCTATATCTAGCTATGTTTAAAAATTTGGAGGTTTATTAAAACAAAATCGTGTTATATTAGGGGAATTTTGAGGTAAAAACTAGACCTCAAAATAAATAAATAAAAAGAAAACTACTTAACGTTAAAAGAACCAATAAGATTCAAGATGATGATATCCTCCCTAGGGGTAAATATTTTGGTGAGAATAGAAGAAAACTACTTTCTTTAATTGTATTTTAAGCTTATCTCCTTATTGTTTACTCAAATATCAAGTGTAGACATGCATTTTACATGGAATTAAATTCCACATCCAATGACTACCTACTCTACACATTTCTTAGTACACCCACATCAAAGAAATTGAAAATACATGAAAAACCCATGTTCAACACAATTTTTGCATGTATTTTCAATTTTTTCAATGTGGATATACTCAAAACTATGCACAGTGGGTAGTCGTTTAATGTAGAATTTAATTTCACATCCAATTGGTGCATAGAATTGACATCTGAGAAAATCAATAAGGAGATAAGCTTAAAATACAATTAAAAAAGTATTTTCATTATTTTTCTTTAAAAATCATAACTCTTATTTTATTATTTTAACTATTATTTTATTTTTTCTTTAATAGGTCCATTTAATACCTCAAAATCCCCTAATGAAAATTTAAAATGTGATTAAAATTAAAAAAATAAATTGAGACCACCAACATCCAGACATAGACTATAGCAAATGCTTTGTAAAATCATCTAGATCTAGATGTGTTTATTACTGTGCACTCTTGAATGTGTCAAGATGTGTCTGAGGTACTAGGTATCTAGACATTAGGAAATCAAGAACATAAGAAGTATATGCATTATGATATGTACCATATTATTATTTATTTACTTTTCAAACGATGTGACACAATATAATATTATTTATTTGAAAGCATGTGCTTTATTGTTTTGTCATTTTTGTTTTAAGAAAATGGCATCTAGAAATTGGATAGGGATTACCTCAGATCCTATATGTCACAAAAGTTTTAAAATAATTGGGACACTTAGATTTAGATATATTTCATCCAGTAGAGTTGTGTAACCATATCGACTCCATTGTCTTCAGTCTAAATCAGAGTATTTCAACCTTACATCATAAGTTATATTAATTAAACACTTAGAAGTTAGAAACATTTTATTTGTTAATTATATTTTGATTATACTTCCCTAATTGAAGCTAAATTTATTATTTTTTTATCAAAACAAAATAAAATCCAAATAAAATTTAAAAAAACACAATAAACTCTAATAATAGAAAATTAAACTGGACCATAATGCATACTAATTACAAAAAATTAGTAAGAAATGCATTGCTTTTTAAAAAACAATGGGGGTTATTACATAAGTACAATAGGAACCTTTGAAGCCCATAAGAACTTTGAGTAGGGGAATTCACATGTTCTAGCTATGCTAGAAAATGGTTGGAAAATGGGAAGCCATGTTAGTCGAAGACATAATGAAACCCTGCTGTGCTTTTCTTTATCTACAAAGGAATGGATAAGCATCATTTTTTAAAAATGCATGTACTTTATTTTTTTTTAAACTTGTACACATTCTCCCCAATGGAGATGGTAATGGGTAATTATGAGGCATAATGGGGGGCATTAAATCCCTCCTAGATGCAACGTTCAATATGACGAGGCGTGTTAAGGGTGATTGAGCTAGCGAGGAGGAGGTGAAGGTTCCAGATGGCATCATGAATATATGTTTTGTTAGCTTGGTTATTGGCTTATGTTCTTGGTTTTAGGGGATAGGAGGTAAGACTGTGGCAGGAGGAAAATTTTCAGGTGTCCAAGGTGGCTATAGGTCTTAGCCATCCCATTTCCATTACTTAGTGAACCCTGCACCATACAGCAATTATGTCGGGTTTGGCATTGATTTTGCCTCAGTGGTTGTACAGGAAAGATTGTTTGGGACCCTAGTCCATTACAGCTTGTAGTGATGGAGTAAAAGCACCTAAAGCTTTGGCATGCTGGACTCGTTCTCAGTAGGTCGTTATTGAATCCACCTTCGTAGTCTCTGGCATTTCTGTCTTGCTAGTAAATTTCCCAAGCTTAGTTGTTATAGTTGTTCAAGAATTATGTATTGGGTGGTCTCGTATTATCCTTGTCGAGGGTCTCATTAGTTTCCTATGCTTGTTGAAGAGGTCGTCAAAGGTGGAAATAGTCTAAAAGTGGCATGTCTTAGTTATCCATTTTGGAAATTTATTTCTACTAAACTAGTGGAATATTTGGTCCATCATCTTTAAGTGTTTATGTCTAATTGACGGGTTTGGGTATCTCCTCAAGATTCAGGAAGCTAGGTGGTGGTCACATCTCAAATATTGGGGGTTTGGTGTAGGTCATTAAGGTTTCGTCCAGTCAGGTGGATGGAAGGTGGTCAATATTTCTTGGATTGTTATTCCTCTCCACCACTGGGAATTCTTTCTATTGGTCTCTTTATAGGGGAACTTTTTAGGGCTATACACAGTATTTAGCAATCTTGGTCGGAGTTGTGAGGTTTACCAAGTTGGAGCATTATTCAATGCTAGTGAGGATGTGTTTGTAGGGGTGCAAGGCCTCAAGGTCAATGTGTTGTCCACCATTTGTAATATTGGGATGCATGTGAGGAGGTGGACCACCAACTTGACAATTTTCTAGTGAGAGTAGATTTACCCCCTCTAATTTAGATTCATCAAGTCACCCTTCTGATGAAGAAATTAGCTTGAGATCAACAAAACGACCATAATTAGGTTATAAAATTCATGAACAACCTTCAACATAACTGGTGGCACATAATGGATGGGTTGGTCTCACTCTGTTGTGATAAGAAAATGATCCAAGAATGGTAGGACTAGCTTGAAGGTCAGATGAGACATACAAAATCTCACGTGCATGAAGCCTTTAACCCTCCTTCGTCACCTAGTATGGGACCAAAGGCTCCAGATATGAGTAAGGTAATTCATCATGGATGACTATAGGTTGTATTTTAGTTCTTGAGCTCTTTCGGCCAGTTTGGGCCATCTGCATGAGATCTCTCAATTTTGTTTTCCTATTGTCAATGTTTTTTTGCCACTATGTTCTGGCCAACAAGTCCAGTAAGAATGAGGTTAGAAGAATTTTGCAATCAAACTTCTCACGTTGTACTTTTAAGATGTCCTAATAGAAATAATTAACTTACAAAACAAAAGGAGGTATACACATTCCTAGGCCACATCAAAAACTAAATATAAAAGTTCAACAAATACCCAAATTATATATTATGATATTATCAAAAACTAAATACGGAAGTTCAAGAAATACCAAAATTATATATAATAGTGTTTTAAAAAACATATGCTTGTTATTTTATGTTATGTTATTGGAAATTTGAAATTCATATTATTGGAAAATTTAAACTCATACACTCTTGCTACACCAAAATTTGGTAATTTGTTTTTACAAGAACCCCATACATCTGACTAAATAAGGTTAGATGAATTGCTCATCCATTTATATTTTTAAAAACACAAATAAAATAAAACAAAGCTATTTTTATCCATAACATTAATGAATCTCAAATATTTATGAGGATGGCTATAACATTTCTCATATTTTTCTTTTTATTTTCCCATTCAAGGGATTGTTTATCCTGATATTTTGCCATTCATAAATAATAATATACACCTGCACAATGAAATTTATGAAAAGAAGGTAAAAAAATGTAGTAATATTTATTATTTAGATAATATAAATTTGAATGGCATACTTATGCTTTTACAGTCATGTGGCATTTTTTTGTTATTATTGTATATTCACACATATCACAAAAATGTCCATACGCTTTCTTGGTATTTTTACTTTTGAAAATGTATCTAATATATATAATCTTTACAAATACACCATATTTCTAATTTACAACAATTGTCTTGAAAATGTAGAGCATTACATATTTCCTATTTTTATTTAATGATTTAATATAATTGTCTTGAAAATATATAAAAACATTTTTGAAATATGTTTTCCATTTTCCAAAAGACACTCTTATCCTTTCCAATACTAAATTAAATAATTCACTGCGACTCAGGGGCATCTAAGTCGACAAAATTAGCAGAGGATCACACCCGATCTGGGCCACATCAACCCTTAATATGGTTGGAATTTTTTCCCACTGAATTTTAAACCGATGACCTTCACATCACAAAGTGCCTTAAATATACAACATCACCATATTTTCTACACCACGTGGATTGTTTTAATTAATATTGCAAATTCATCACCCAAGACATTTACATTATTACAAATCAAATCATTAAAAACTAAAATTTGATTAATTATACATACATGAATTAAAAAAACCAAACACAAAATAAAAAACATATAGAAATATTTTTTTTTTCAAAGAAATGAGTAGAGAGTTTCTATTAAAAAGGAAAAAATATGGATCTTGGGCTAGAACCCTTACTAATTTCATTAACCTTCATCAAAACTATGGATTTTGAAGTCTAACGTACATGTATTTTTAGCTTATGACATATTTTTCCTAAAATTCGAAAGAGATGTATACTATATATATTGACAAATACACCTATAAGAAAACTATATATGCATTTCATATAATAAAAGAATCAAAAGAATGATCCAACATTGAAACTAATCAATCTGTATGGCTAGGAGGTTGAACTAACCTTCGCCACATTTTCATTGGCACCTCCTCTGACTTGGGGTCTTTAGGTGTAAGTTGCAAGAAAGCAATGTACATCTTCTCGATCTCCTCCAACTTATAGTGTAATTTTGTTAACTCCATCCTAAATTCTCATTCAAGTCAATTAATCTTAGAATGCATTAGCTCAAGTTGTGATTTAACAATCATCTGCAATGAATTATGTGACTTCTCCTCCACCTCTTGCGTTGCTTTGTACCCGAATTGCATACTTTTCATTACAGCAAGGCCATTATCCAAGATGATATTAATGTCCACAAAATAAGACTCTCGAGAACAAGTACCACCTATATTCATTGCATATGAATTGGATGACTACATCATATTGAAGAGACAAACTTTGAAATGGTTAAGATGATAGGAGCTTACGCTCTACGAAGACCCAGAGTGGGTATAAATACTAGAATTCAGACCATGAATATAATATATTTATCTAA
Organism: Pinus taeda; assembly: GCA_000404065.3. NCBI lineage: Eukaryota > Viridiplantae > Streptophyta > Pinopsida > Pinales > Pinaceae > Pinus > Pinus taeda. The sequence continues at coordinate 47,240 of APFE030089811.1, forward strand.
CATAACGAACCATTAATCTTTTGAGTATTGGGGTCTCCTCCATTAAATACAAACCTGGAAATTTTTAATATGAAACCAGCAGTTGATCTTCGCTGGAAAACCCACTTTTTATGGAAACCATCTAGATTACTCTCCCATTGAATGAGAATTAAATGAATTAACCTCAACTTTCTAATTAACCTCAACACAACACCAAACCGGAGATGATCTATGTAGCACAGGGAGAAAATCACCATTTGAGTGGTGCTGAGGAAATAACAAGGGTACGCCTTTGACAAAAGTTTGAGATCTCTCCTCAAGATATGGTCACCCACTCACTCTTTTCCTTAAGTCCCAAGACCTTGAGTCTTGTCTAATCCCATACTCCATAATAATTTTGACATTCTTCTTTGTTATTTGTTAGTCAATTATAAACATTGATTCCATGATGTGCCTATGTATTTTCATGGCAGAGGAGAATGATTGTTTTCGTATGCTTAACTTCTAATATTCCTTTTTTCATCCTTGCTCTATTATTTTCTAAGAAATTGGTTGAGTAATTTATAGTCCTTGGAACATGAAAAATTTCAACCTTTTCAAATTGTTTAAGTTGAAGGAGAATTCTTGCCTCTATGGAAGAATAGGGCTCTTTAAAGTGAAAACAAAATTCTCAAATCTGCTGCTGATGATCTAAAAACCTTGCATTTTTAATTTTGGAAAGAAAACATATGAAATATTTATAATGCCACATTTTAAATTATAGGTTGACTTTCTGTTTAAACTCCCAATGATATCAATTTTCAAGGTTTTAGCCTCAAACAAATTAATAATTGCTAATCTTGAAGAAAAATGGATGTTATTAGTAGCTCCACTTTTAGTTTCTATGGTCAATTTTAAAGTTTCTTCTTGGAACATGTTGATGTTGCTAGAAAATTTTCAAGCAAGGGGGTCTCCCCAATGTGAAGTCCCAATTAGACCTCACATCATTTGGAGTAGGAGCTCTATCTGGAGTATCGACCTGACCACCATAACTCTAAGGTTTTCCTTGGCTGCAATGAATTGCACAAGAGAGTATGCATAAAATCTTTGAAATTAGCAAGAAAGTTGAGACTGTGAACAACAATTGTAATGTGTAAAAGGATACCTTCACAAGAGGGAAGTAAAAGTGAGTCTCTGGAAGGAAAGAAATAGTATTATCCTAATAGGGGCACAAAATAGCAAGGAAATATTCGGTAATTATCTAGCCAAATAGTGCACATAGACAAAATGAACATTAAAGTACATACTACAAACATTCAACAAGATAAGTACCAAATAAAATGAAATAGGTGAATTTCTTATGTACAAATGAATAAAACATATACTGCAAGTGTCTAAAGAATAGTCTTATAATATTTATGGTAAATTCATGAAGATTTGTTATTTTAGTGAGCTTCTGACTATTAGGTGAAAGATCCAAGTACATAGTTACAATGGTAAGATGCTAGCTCCAATATTCAAACATTAAGTCATTCCTTGCTTCTCCAAAGAATGATCTTCTCTCCTATGCCAAGCTAGAGAATCCAAGGGTAACTCTCCAAAGTCTGTCAATCAAAAATACCTTTACTTGAGTTATGAGTGTCTATTTATAACAAGAGGAATGACCTTTCATATCCTCGTGACTCTTGAGCTTCCCTCATGACTATTGGACTTCCAAGTGACTCTTGAACTTCTACAAGACTCTTGGACTTATCCTTATGACTCTTTAGTCTACATGTGACTTTTCATATTTCGCATGTGACTCTTAGCCTTCGCCATGACCCTTGATCATCTACTATGACTTTTCAAATTCTTACATGACCCAACTTCTATATGACTTTATAAATATCTAGTGACTCTTCATATTCCATGTGGGACCGTTGGTCTTCCACATATTTACATTTTCTCATTTTGGGAAATTACACAATTACATTCCACAAATGACATGGCAAGACACTAAGACACATCTTACTCTTGAGCTAACATTTTAACAAGATGAGACTGGAAATTGATGACATGGACTTGTTGATGACATGTCAATGTCAAACTTCATCTCTTGTTGTTATCTTTGTGTCTTCATAAAATATTTTGCATCGTCTTCCTCTTCCTCCTCCAAAGGCTTGAAGAAAGGGAGAATTCACTATGATCTTCATCTTCTAGCTTCTGTCACAATCTAACGTCTCTTCATCTTCTTGTTCAATGGTCATCTTGTCTTAATAGCTTCATGAGTGTCTTCTAGCATAGTCTCCTTCTCCTCTTCTATGAGCATCATCATATCATGTTAATATATAGTACTTGCAACTAAAATCCACTCACGATAAGACAACATTAGTCTTGAAATATCCTATTCTAAATTTCTTCATGAGAATTATTGACTAGCGTAGAACTAAGTTTTGGATTGGAAAAAAGGCAGAGGGATTACAAGTACATGGCTCCAAAGGACATGACTGATGTATTGAGATTTGTAACTACATAATGCATAGTTATAGAGGTCTGAGAAGTAGGATTGTGTAGTTGAGGGTCATAATGAGGTAAGCTTACCTATTGTAACTACATAATGTGTAGTTCTGAAGGTAGATTGGGTAATTGGATTTTGCAGTTGCACAGTTGAATGAGCCAAGGAGACAAACGACAAACTGGGATTGCACAATGCACATAAAGAGATTGGTTTGGAGGTAGAATTGTGTAGTTTTAAGGGGAAAGAGGCAACAATTGAGTAACGTAACTGCAAAATGCATAGTCCTTAGGCACAATGGTTGTGCATTGCACAATTCCAAGAGGCAAGAAAAGGTGACTGAGACTTGAGACTATGCAATGTATAGTTCAAGGGCATAGACCGGGAAGAAGTTAACCAAAGAAGGATCAACTACAAAAAATGATTAAGTATGGGCTCCAAGAGGTGATAGATGGAACCATAACATTACTTGAACATTACGATACACTTATAGATGATCAACGACTTGACAAGGAAGAATTTGCCACCCATCATCAGCATTTTCTTCCTAAAAAGATAGCATTATAATACTTACCTCCAAGTGATACACTTAAGATACACTTTGCGACATAAGTCATGACACTAGTGAAGAAATGCTCAAGACTTGGGGAATGTGTCTAATGAATGTATTTACAATAGATAAAACACAATAGTGTAGTATAATGCATCAAAACTACCCTTAAAGAATGTACAAATGAATCCCTTTGACTAGATGCGACACTTCCCTAACCATAACATGGCACTTGCGAAAGTAAGAGAAAGGAGAAAATGATACCTGCAAAGGCTTAAAGAAAGTGAAAGTGACACATACCAGTGAAAAGATAACATGAAAATGACACTTGTTAAATCAAAATAAAACAAAAACAATTGTCATGAATCTGAAAGTGACACTTGCGAAAGCAAAGGTGTGACAGAGCGATAGTTGAGAAAAATCATTGAAATAGAAGTACATTTGTAATTACAGTGAGGGATACTATCAGTGGAGAGTGAGCACTGACTATTGACATATGTTTCATAGTACAATGTACTTATGGATTTATGTAGTGGATACAACCACCCTCCAAAATTTTTCCTTAGCTTTGTTTTGGAGCCTCCCTACCAACCTTTAACAACAGCATGTCTTGCTTCATCAAGTACACAAGCTTCAATGATTTTCCTGCAAAAATACAACCTATCTATCAAAGCTTGATGCGTTCCCCTGATAGGTTATTTCTTTGAACTTGGTTGAGTTGCAGGTTGAGAAGCTCCCTTAAAAAATTGCGAAATTCTGGAGGGCAACCATCATTTCCTCCAAAAATTGTGCAATTTAGTATGGCAGCCTGTTGGGCTCCAGAATTGAGCAATTCTACTAGTCAAGCTTCATCCACGATATTGGGAAATTCCTTTCAGCAGGACTGCTCAGCCTAGGAATTATGTAATCCTGGGAAGTAGTAAGCTACTCTGCCTAGAAATTGTGCAAATCTCCTGGGCAACAGTAAGCTACTTTGCCTAGAAATTGTGCAAATCTCCTGGGCAACAGTAAGCTACTCTGCCTAGACATTGTGCAAATCTCCTGGGCAGCCAGCCCAACTCCCTTCCACTAATGCGCATTTTCTCCTAGTATTTGAGCAGGCTCTTTCATGTGTAGTTGTGTTGACCAGTTCCACCTGCGACCAAGGAAAGTTGACTTGCATGCATGACTCGCTTTTTCCCAGAATAGCAAAATGCAACATGTAAAGGCATCCCATGATTTAGGGAGCTATTTTTAGCAATTGGAGCTTACATGCAAATAGTTTTTTAGAATCTTTCCTCAAAGTGTCACTCCTTCCTAGATTTGCAACATGCACGTCATGAGCTTCAAACTTATTTATTCGATGCTTCAAAGCTCATTTCATCACATCGATCTTTGATCTTTGACATCCCACAACCCATCCAACACTCTTTGGCACATCTAGCTTAGCTATTCATGGGTAAGTGGTCCCAACTTGTCTTTTACAACATTTCTGTTACTTTTTGTGTCTTCGCTTGTATGAGTGTTGTTTTCTTGATTTATTTGAACAGTTGCTATCATTTACATGCATAATAGCTTGTACTAGGAATGTTTCATTTTTCATTACTATATCATTGTTGTTGCATGCATGAAACTATTTTGCATGAATGTTTTCGATTCAGCGACTCGCTTCACCCACATGCATGTCATTATATTTTTTGAATATTTCATTCACTATTTTCATGCAAGATCATTTACTTCTACTTACACTCAATATTGCCATGAATTCACTTTCACATTTGCATTCAGTTGCCCATTGACGGGTCTGGGTAGCCTTGGCCTAGACTCTGCCTCACCAAGGCAACATTGTGCAATCCTGAGAGGGAAGGTTCTGTCTTCCCATATAAAAATGTGCAATTCTACCCTACAGTTGTTCCTGAGGCCTTCTTTGCACAATTTTGAGGAATAGTTGCTACTAGCCTAGAAAATTGCGCAATGTAGTCACTGAGCCCGCACCCATTGCCTATTGAAATTACGCATTACACAATTCCAATAGTCAGCAGTCAGCCTAGATTGCGCATTGCACAATTCCAACAGATAGTCATGCATCCTACACAACCTAGACTGCCTTTTACATAGTTCTGGTAGCTTGTCACTCAACCTCCCTGAAGAAATTGCATAATCCCTGCTAGTCTTTTCCCAGGTACATGTTATGTCGTTCCTCCAATTTACTTTGTTTTTTTCTTACAGATTTCTTGCCATGCATGTCGCTTTGTCTCTAGATCTCATAGGTGTTTGTCTACCTCTTGGCAGTTGAGGATAAATGGCCTCCAAGAGAGAAGGATCAAAGGACACTAATGGAAGTGCAACTAGAGTAGTGGTTGAGTGAGTGTTTGCAAGTCTACCGATCTATGAAGATACCAAGTTGATTCTAGACAAGGACATCAAGCTGAAATGGAAAGAGGTCAATGATAAATTTATAGGCACATTTGGCGAAGACCTAGAGACCCTCATGTATACGTGAACATCCACAAGTCTGGATTGTATCAGATTGCATGCAAATACTACATGTTCCCATGCGCAGACATGATATACTCAATCGTCTTGCACACTGATCCTGAGAAGAAGACCTTGAGCAGTGCCAGTGGGACAAAGATTGCAACCTTCAGGGCAAACGATTATGATGATATGTATCAGATGTTGGAACTTCTGATTATCATGGAGACTCCCTTCTGCTTACTTAGCAGCAATGCCAACTCCAGAGACATTTTGAAGAACTAGGTAAAGGAGCCAACTAGATTCAGGATGACACCCAACCAGGTATACAAGACGAAGATACTGTGAAAGGTGTATCAATGCTTGGTTATGTTTGCATGTCGAATATATGGCCAAGAAATCACAGAAACCTTCCCACAGAGTTGGGTGATCACATTGGACCAACTAGCCAGAGAAGGAAAATGATGTAACTGGTCTAACATGTTGTCTCATCAACTGAAGTAATAGGTAACAAGGGCTCGACAGTCGCCTGAAGGTATGCAAGAAGAAATCTACATGTCCACCTACATCTTGGATGCAATCTGTGCCTTACAGGAGTTCCCAGGCATGAGGTGGCCATGGTCACCAGCAGAGACTATTGTGAACACTTATTGTAAGATGTTATCTGAATGTAGATTTAGAGGAGTTATCACATAGTTGTCTGATAATTTTTTCACCCCAGTTTACAAGATGAGATTCGATAAGGATCCACCCTGCATGTCGATGGAAGAAATGGAGACATTGGTAGAGATAGTTGATTGGTATGATTCATCGTCTGGCACCATCATATAGATGTACACTGCGAAGAAGCCTCCACATGTTCTACTGAAGTTTTCCTTCGACGTGCTCGTCAAGCAGGAAGTAGCATATCACATCTTAGCAGGATTGACAGTTGGGATGCACTTGAAGAAAAAGGCACCTTGGCCTACTCTTTGACTGTGCATTGGGTTATATGAGATCCGTAGTTTGGAGCATGCAAATGTTGAAGCAGAGAAGATGAAGTATCCATTTGACCTCCGAAGTTACAATCCGTATGTCCTGCATTGTCTTGTGAAAGATCACTACACAAGAGTGTAGTTCAATTGGATCCACAGGGCATTTCATTGGGCGTGGGAGGACCCATGGAGATATTGCTACAGTTTCTCTAGATCCAATGAACAGGTGAGCTTCGCTTTGGAATAGTTAGTGAAGCAACATGAAGAAGCATCCAGGAGAGCACTAGAAGTAGCAGCAATAGTAGACGTGAACATACCAGTGCACAACAAGGGCAAGAGGAAGATTGTCAATCACATGGAGGAAGAGTAAAGAAACAAGTTCCAAGCAGATCCACTTGTAGAGAAAGCAGCTATGGCTATAGAGGCGAAGAGGCAACAACACGATACGAGAATCATGAAAAGGCAAAGGGAGAAATAGAATATGGAGGAAATAGAGAAGGAGTTGCATAAGTTGAAGGAGCAACTCCTAAAGGAACAGGAGCTGTGCAGACAGGAGAGGGAAGCGCACCAACAATAGGTACTGCAGGGGGCACAACATTTGCAGACGAATGAAAAAATGCCCATACAGGTAGTGGACTCATCAGAATAGCTGGCATCAAGCAAATAGGGTGAACCATCGCAAGAGCAGGACTTCACTCAGGAGATAGAGCGATCCCTTGAATGGATGGATATGGACATGGAGTAGTAGAAGTTAGAGTAGGACATCGATTTCATGCCACATCACTAAGTGGTCGACCCACCTGCTTCATTGCATCCAGAAGATGAGAAAGTCCCAAGTGACCAAGGAGACACTAAGATCCTTGGAGATCAGCTGAAAGGAGAGATGCACAACATCACATTCTATGAGTCTCAACATAGAGTTGTGCAATCTCACGGAGTGTCAGCTCTAGAAGCTCATACATCTCTTGCATAGTACGTGGAACGAGTGATCATGTCTAACGCACACAATCATCCAATAGCCTTGGCCGATGCCACTAGAGAATATTTCGAAGCCATTAGCTAAAGGTGATCGATCATGGTAGAGTTTGATAGGTCTGGATAATTAGGATGACAGACATTGAAATTGTGTATTTGTATAAGATATGTTCCTCAACCCCTAGTGTGATGCAAGAAATGAACATGATGAAGAATTAACTAAACAAGAATCTTCCATTTGACCAAAAACTCTATCTTGAGGTTTTAGAGAATTAACTTGGAAATGTTGAAAGTCCTTCAATAATAAGCTCACTTCCAGGGGATGATTGTTAAGTGGAAAACTAAGAGAGAAAATATTGATCCAAATTAGTTCAAAGATATCAAAAAGATTGCGAGAACCTGACATAACCTTCAATAGGGGCTAAATTTCCTTGACTTCCTCACAGGTTTTTGAACTTTATAATGGTGGATCATCGAATTTGGGTGGCTTAGAAAAATCAGCAAGTAAATATGCACCATTATCATCAGATCTATCAATGAAAACATTATTAATGCCATTAGTTTGATCAAACTTAATATTAAACATGTCAGATAACTGATGGATAGAGAATTGAGATACATCAATTAGAAAACCCCATTGATCATTTAGTGTTGCAACATATTCCTCCTTATATATGAAATATTTATAATTTAATAGATCATGAATAATAGATTCGAGCTTTTCATCCTTTTATTGTAAGACCACACAATCCTGTACCTAGTTACATCACAAATAATCAGATACAGATCTAAAGAATTAATAAAAATTGCTAGTCTAACAAACTTATCCAACATATATGGGTACAATAAATAGTTTGTTAGAGGTGAGGAAATATGAAAAGACTCAGGCGAAGAGATACCAAGCGAAGAGATACCAATTGTAACTAAATCAAGATTAATATTAATTGAATCCCCATAATATTCATTAACATAATGATCAATTAAAGGCATATCACTATGATCTTTAGATTGACCTTTAATGCAACAGGATATATTGATGATTCAAAAGCCTCACAACTTATTCCCTCAAATTTTATATCAGAATATGCATGAACCAAATAAATTTTAGAATAATTTTATATTGAAAAAGTATCCCATCCCATAAATGAAGATTGCAAGCTATGAGAAGTAGATTGTGAATAGATACCTCGCAAATATAGGCCTTCAAAAGAAGAAACAATATCATTTGATGTACTTGGATATCCATTGCCACATGTGTTAATGGAAATATGAATGTCGTGGTGATGGTTATCCAAAGTCTTAACCTGAATAAAGGATTTGAAACCATTTGACAGGTTATCAAGATTGCAGGATAGGTGATCATTTAGAAATGCAACATTGTCATCCTGAAAGGGGGGAAGAAAGAAGAATCATATCTTCATTGATTTGATCCTCTACATGTGAAATGAAACTACCTTGTATATGATCAATTCTTGGTACAATATATCGAACACCATTAAGAGTTGAAGTAGGTTGATCAAGTGAATCATAAAACAAGGAACCATGAGACATGGATGTTATAGGTTGAAGGGTATCCCTTGAGGAAATCACACTTTCAATTAAATCCAATTTAAGACTTGAGTTACACATATTGATGTGACCTTGAAAACCTATAGGATCCTCCTTCACCTCAGAATCCTTGTAGTTACTGAACCATTCCAAATTCTCCCAAATAAGATCTGAAGCGTGAGAAGGGGATGAAGGTGGAAAAGACAAATCTGCAACTTGTTTTTGCTATGAGAAAATTTTAACATAATCACGAGGGGCCCAAATTGGTATTGAGGAAGGAGTAGGACAAGGAACAAAAGGAATAGTAGGTTACTCCTCACAAAACTTAGGTGTCTCGTGACCAACATAATTTGGGAGAGCATAATCATCTAGGGGTTTGGATTCAAAATATTTGAAGGTGAGTAGAATCAAACTCTGAACTTTTTCTACAATGAAATCCAAATCTATCACTCCCTCAAGAAATTCATAGCAAAGGTGAAGGAACTGATTAAGAAAATCCTTCGCAGATTCTCTAGTTTCATTCTAAGCTGATAAATATTATTTCAAACATCGTGATAATCGTACCTATCAAAGGTTTGATAAAGTTCCATAGCGTGTTTTTTAAATGAATGAAAGGAAGTAGCAGGTAAATTTTGACACCATTTCTTAACTTGACCTTCAAACATGAGGGTGAACAATTTACTAGCAACATATTCATAATTGATTTCATAATATTCACAAGTTTTGAGAAACAAAAATATATGTTGAACTATGAATATTTCACCTTCACCATCAAACTTCAAATTTGACAAGTCATCAATTAATTCCACAGGGATTGAAAGATTTAATATATTAAAAAATAACTATGGGATTATGATTTGGGAAAGAGTCATTTAAGATAAGAGATTCAAAATAGACACACTGGGCATAACTTGTCATCCGACCCTCCTACTAGCACCAACTATTGACATTACTAGAAATCTATCAACCAAGGTGGTCTAGACCTCACATTGTTTGGAGTAGGAGCCTCATCCATAGTATCATCCCGACCAGCATAACTTTAAGGTTTTCCTTGGATACAATGAATAACACAAGGGAGTATGCACAAAACCTTTGAAATTAGCAAGAAAGTTGGCATTGTGAAACATGAGTTGCAATGTGTGAAAGGAATCTTTCATGAGAGGGAAGTAAGAGTGAGTATTTAGAAGGAAAGTAATAGTGCTATCCTAAGACAGGAACACAAGAGCAAGGAAATATTTGTTAATTATCTATTGAAATAGTTTACATACAAACAACGATCATTAAATCACATATAACACACATTCAACAAGAGAAGTACCAAAACCAGTGAAATAGTTCAATTTCGTTAGTACAAATGAATACAACATATACTGCAGACATCTAAAGAATAGTCTTACACTATTCATGATACATGCATGAAAATATGTAAGCTCGTTGAGCTTTTAATTATTATGTGACTGATCCAAGCACACAGTTACAATAGTGAGATACTAGCTCCAATAGTATAACATCAACTCATTCCTTGCTTCTTTAAAGAATTATATTCTCTCCTATGCCAAGCTAGAAAAGAAAGGATAGGTCTCCAAAGTCTATGACTCCAAAATCCCTTTTCATGAGTTACAAGGGTATATTTATAATAAGAGGAATGGCCTTTCATATCCTCATGACTCTTGAGCTTCCCTCATGTCTATTGGACTTACAAGTTATTCTTGAACTTCTACAAGACTCTTGGACTTCTCCTAGTGAGTCTTTAGTCTACATGAGACTTTTCATATTCCATATTTGACTCTTGGCCTCCCTCATGACTCTTAAGCTTCTATTATGCCTTTCTAAATTCTTACGTGACCTTTGAGCTTCTATATGACTTTAGAACTCTCTAATGACTCTTGATTCCATTTGGGACCCTTGGTCTTCCACATATTTACATTTTCTTATTTTGGGAAATTACACAATAACATTTCACAAATGATGTGGCAAGACACTATGACACATGTGACTCTTGAGATGACAGTTTGACAAGACATGACATGACACTATTGACATGGACTTGTTGATGATGTGTCAATGTCAAGCTTCTTCTCTTGATGTTATCTTTGTGTCTTCATAGAAGACGTTGCATGGTCTTCCTCTTCCTCCTCCAAAATGCTTGAATAAAGGGAGTCTTCACTATGATCTTGATCTTCTAGCTTCTATTACAATATAATGTCTCTTCATCTTCTTGTTCAATACTCATGTTGTCTTCATAGCTTCGTCAATGTCTTCTAGCATAGTCTCCTTCTCCTCTTCTCTAAGAAGCACCCTATCATGTCAAGATATAGTACCTGCAAGTGAAATTGACCCATGAAAAGATGACATTAGTCTAGAAATATCCTAGTCTATCTTTCATCATCAGAATCAATGACTAGCCTAGAACTAAGTATTGGACTAGGAGAAAGGGTCACGGATGCGACACTTCCCTAACCACAAGACGACACTTGCAAAAGTAAGAGAAAAGTGGAAATGACACTTTAAAAGGCTTAACGAAAGTGAAAGTTACACATGCTAGAGTGAAGCTAACATGAAAATGACACTGGTTAAAGTGAAATAAAGGAAAAATAATAGTCATGAATGTGAAAGCAACACTTGCGAAAACAAAGGTGCATCAGAGTGATAATTGAGAAAAATCACTAAAATAGAAGTAAATTTGGAATCAAAGTGATGGATATTGTAAATGGAGAGTGCACACTAACTATAAACATGTGTTTTTTAGTACACATTTCTCATGGATTATGCAGGGACTATGAAAATTGATTGTGTAATCCTTACTTTAATGTGTTGCACAATGCCTATCTAAGATTGCATAAACAGATGTGTGTTTGTGAATTCGTCGAAGACAGAACATGTGTCAAAAAGTGACTTTGAAACTTAGAAGAAGGCTTAACACTTTGTAAAACATTAGATTACCACAAACTAACCATGGAATTATAGATGACAAGATCCTTAGTAGGATCCAAAATTCAAGTGTGAGAAAAAAATTGGAGGGTATTGGTTGCAGTGACAACAAAAACATGTTAGATATCAAGGCTAATATCTCAACCAAGTCGTAATTTTAAATCCTACAAAACATGGGGTGATGATATGAGCACCACATTTGTTTTTTATGGGTGATTTTAAGGTTATTATTTGCAACTTTATGGAGACTTAAATCCATGGTGGAAAATTATAATAATAACGACCCTGGGAAAAAGGGGCTACTAAATGCAGGACTATTTTTTCATTCAGGGGTTGATCTTAATGTTTTTGATGCAAAGATATGGGTTTTGAGAACTATAGTTCTCATTCTGAGGTTATGATCTTTGTTAAATTGGTAACTATGTTATTTATTCTAATAATTAAATTGTATGTCATTGTCATAGTAGGTAAGTTCCAAGCCATAAGCATTTCTAAATTTTTCTCCTAACAAAGATAATGGTTCCGATTTCCCAAATGGATTGACATTCATGCATTCAAAGAGTGAAGAGAAAGTGGAAATTTATTTCACAATAGTGAGATTTATGAAATATTGAGCATGTAACAACTTCCGTGTGTTGTTATGTATTTTTTTTTCTTAAGAAGGAAAAATGATTGGGGAAACTCCTTTTTTAGGCTTTTTTACCTCAATGGTCTTATATTTGACCTAAGAAAATGGCTTAGAATAAATTTCAAGTTGGATATGTCCTGATCTTCTTCAAATATCCTCTCAAGCCTGAGAATTTACTTTTGAACCTTTGATCCAACCCCTTTTGTCTAAGTACATCATGTTATAGGCTTTAAAGACTTACAAAATCATGTTCCATCACAAGTCTAGAAAAAATGTCTTAGTGTGACGCAATGCATGAAAGCCCAATTTGGTGTGATACAGTGCATCACATGAAAAAATTAATTATTTGCAATTCAAAAATATAAGAAAATTTAAAAAAGATGGCATTCCATAGCTTAAGAAGTTAGTATCTTTGGTGACATATTGTGGCTTTAACATTTTTCCACAAGCATGATGCATTGCAAAGATGAAAAGCTTTAGAAGTTGCAATACATCATAGAGAAAGTAATATCACTATGGCTTATCAGAGCCCTTGAATAGTTCTATATATGTGATACACTACATGCCAAAACCCTTTCTCTTACAATACACCACAACACATAAAACTTCAAATTTATGTAATCTTTTCCTTTATTGCACTATACGGAAACTTTCAACAATGCAATAAAAGAAAATCATCACATGAAGAGAGACTTTCTCATAGCATGACATATCACAATATCAACACCATTCCAAAAATTGAATTGATAACACTATATCACACTAGAAAAAACTTCCTAAGTGCATGACAAAGGTCATTTTGACCGTTTTAAGAGGTCAAAAAGGATTTCAAGAGAAAGTTAAAATATTTTATAAAAACACATTCGACCATTTCCATTTTTCTTTCTACTCTTTTCTCAAGCGCATCAACCTCAAATATGATCCCAAAGCTCTTCAATATTCACAAGGCCACCAAAATCCATGGAATTCATAGCAACTAACTCCCTTGAGCTTCCATTTCTCTCTTTTGATCAAAGCATCGTACTCCAACTTGTAAAGAATTACATATTTTTTTAAATATCTCCTATTGGCTATCAAATAATATTCCACTTATCCCCTCTTTGACACCTTTCCACTCAACCTAAGAAGATAATAATAGGAATTGAAACAATAGTGTAATTTCATCCTTTTACTAGTAGAAACCCCATAAACCCTCTCAACTCCAAATAAATGCCAAAAAAAATCAAGGGAAAGTGCTACATTTTTCCATCCATTTGACCCTATTTTTCTATTCAATTAATGAACCAAATGATTAATTTGATTTTCCTTGTATTTCCCATCCACTTGATCTATTCCCTATTTTATCCTCAGTGCTTGACCCTGATTAAGCTCATATGAGTGATATTTGTTGCCTTTTCGAGAACTTATCAAATCAAGGGTACTACTACTCCATATAATTATTAGCATGTATGCATAAGGAACAACAAAACTCTCATTTTCAATTCATTTTTATGGGTCAATTCCTTCATTTTAAATAGAAGCTAGGGATTAAGCAACTGAAACCCCTCTCTTCCCATACACATGAATCAACCATAAAGTTGACCCAACCTGTGAACTTTATCCAAGGGAAGAGTGATTTTTATCTTCTCCCACTTTACTCAAATCAATCTTCCCCTTTAATGAAAACTCCTTTGGGTGTGAAAATGTGGGAAATACAAATCCATCCAAGTATAAATATGGTCACAAGTTACCTTATCCTTTCAATCCACCACATTTGTAGAGGAATAAATTGAAATGGACAACACATTTATAAATATATCTCCCCTAAAACACATAACACTAAAGATAAGAGACTTGTGAACCCCTTGTATTTTTATTTTAAATGAACCTTCCTTACAAAGGTAAGGATGTTATATTTTATATATCTAACATCATTAATGTCTCTTATTGTTGAAAGGGATGAATTACAATAGTCAAGAATGGCTTCCAAATGATCTAGGAAGAAAAAGGAACAAGTAATCTAGCAAATCCCTAATGGGAAGAAGCTATTAAGGCTAAAATCTATTTTGGCATCATAGGGCCTATTAATGGAGATAAAAATTGTAGCATGAAAGTAGGAATGTTCTTCAAATATGGAGATCTATACCAAAGGTTTAGAGGAGAAACATTTCCTAAGATAACACTTTTTCTTAGTGATTATAGCCCTAATGTTGGTGTCTATTAATCCATCGAGTATCCATAACATCATAGAGTAGTTTATTTCATTGTTAATCTCCCTTATGTAGAGGTCATTAGATCACTCATTTCTTGGAAAGATATTGATAACAAACAGATCCAAGAAACCAATGTGAAGTCCATTACTTTATTCCAAACCTTAGATTTGGATGCATTCTACAAGTTTCTGCTTACTCAAAGGTATTTATGTGACGAATGGATGCTACAATTTCCTCTAAATTGTAGATGCCTCATGAAGAGATAGTGGGTAAACACAAATAATTCATAGCTAGAAAAATGTGAACTTATTTGACCCCTATCAATACCATGGTTTTACTCATCAATAGATTGTATGGGAAGAAATATTCTACTAAATTCAAAGAATTGTGGATCCCTGTGATGTACAAAAGAATATACATGCCCCATTTTCAAGTGGAAAGTTATGTTATCAATTTATATGGTACAAGCTATCTCTAAGGTGAAAAAAATTGCCTTGGGTATGCATCCAACATTCTATATGTCTTCATACCTACTCAACATCACTTTTTTCATCTATTGCTTTCTTGGAATGGTTTGTAAATAAAAACCAAGTGAGTCTCCCATCCATATCTATTGTCAAACTTGTGGGAACACTAGTACATGATACATTATACTTAAATATGTGAGAAGTTCATATCTCCACTATACTAGTTTCTTTCCTATGCACCAACAATATGCATGTCCTAGAATGTTATGCATACCATTTGTAAGTGGGTGATTAGTGTGTCACTAAGAAAGGAACTTATATATCAAAAGATCGAGTTGTTATATCTCCTTATTTACTCACTAAATTCATCCTAGATAAGTTGGCATTATAGGATATGATGTATCAAATTGTTGCACATGGATTTGGGGAAATGTTGTCTCATGACAAAAAATATTTGTGGCCTCCACTTCCATTATATGTGGAACCTATAGCTTCAAATACATTAAATAAGCAATATTTGAGGTTGAAACTATAGCCACTTTTCATTTTAGAGAAGAACGATTCAAAATAAATGACCCTCTATATGTCGTTAGCCAATATTACAAATTTTGTAAATATAGATGACCGTACCAAAATGAACTATGAAAAGGGAAAGAGCTTTATAGAGGGGTCGTTTCCTTAGATGAAGTAATTTTTATAATTGGCAATGTCTCCTAAGCAAAGAAGGAATGAATGAAAAGAGAGCTGG
The DNA here is from genome assembly GCA_000404065.3 of Pinus taeda. Lineage (NCBI taxonomy): Eukaryota > Viridiplantae > Streptophyta > Pinopsida > Pinales > Pinaceae > Pinus > Pinus taeda. The sequence continues at coordinate 63,159 of APFE030089811.1, forward strand.
TTAAAAAGGATAGATCATAGAAAAAAGTAGTAGCCAAAGTAGTAGTGGAAATAGAGAAGTTGGAAAGTGAAGTTAAACGGTGAAAGGCTTTAAAAAGAAAAGGACTCGAAAATAAAAGAATAATAATAATGAAAAAGTAGAGAAGAAGAATAAATGACAAGAAAGGAGGAAGAAGATAATAAAAAAGAAAAAGAGATGAGAGGCTTAGATGCCATGAATACTAGCCCCTCAAGGACATCATATGGCACACCTAGAACCCCAATGATGGAATGGAACTTACCATTAGGATAATTTATATTGGATGACCCTTCCAATTTGGATAGAATAGAAACCCTTTGACTTATTTTTTTGACAAGAAAAGAGGTAAGATAATAAAGTTGGAATACAAAAAGATAATAGTCTTGGGAGCACTAAAAATTATGGTCATGATTGATACCAACTTTGAGGCATGACAAAAGAGGAGACCTCATTACAACAAACAATTTAATGGTTTCATTTTCACAAGTGTTAGAGTTGAATATTAGAAATATTTCTAAGGATTTGAGGAATACAAGCTAAGAATAAGGACACTAGGAAAAGAACTAATTACAAAGGTGTCTTGACTAACCTAGTAGAATACAAAGCCCTTGCATTTTTGAGTAGCAAGAACTTAGCAAAACCTAAAAATAGATAAGCCTTATAGAATTCCAAGACATTGTGAGTGTATTCCTCATAGTTTTGGAGAAGCTCAAAGGCAAAAGATGTTGTTATATAGAGTCTATATTGAAATGGATGAGATGAATAAATAAAATATGGAAGGGAATAATTCAATAAAATATCTACCAAGAATGTCAAAAATGGAAAATCAGTTGAATTATGTAGCTTTATATAACTACTAATAGTCAATATGACAATAGAAAATGACACTACCATCTTAATAGGAAACTATAAGAATATGTACCTAGCTACCAAAAGTGTTATAGAATAATGTCATTTTCCTCCACTAGGGGATATGGGTGCACCTAGGACCATGATGATTTTTTTTGTAAGAATTGGAGGATAGATTTATTAATAAAGGTAATATGGTTAGGAGACTCTCAAAATCAATAAATAAGATATGTAAGGTCCTTCCATAGAAATAAATTTAATTAAATTCCTTATTAGCACTTTCAAAAGAGAAATGGGCACCCGTTACAAAGAAATAATATCATCAGGTGTGTCTTAATCATTTATTCCCAACATGAAGTTTGGGCTACTTACATCCAAGATAAAGAGAAAGGATAATTACAATTTTTTTATTTTTTTATTTTTTTTATGTGTGTGTATATATATAGAGAAATAAAAAAAATTAATCTTATATATATTTTCAAAAAAAGGGGAAGTTGAAAGGTTGTGACTATCAAAAGAGAAGTCAAGAAGTCCCTTCTATATTTGATTTATAGTTGAAAGGTTGCTACTATCGAAAGAGAAGTCAAGAAGTCCCTTGGATAGTCTATTCTATATTTGATTTATTTAATTCATGTTTGCCTTCTGCAAACTAATGCTAACATTAGTTCCCCTGTATTAAATGCTATGTTGTTTATTAAGGGAAATATGCTTATATACAGGTGAACTATGGCTTTCATAGGACATCGTCTAATGTTTAGAATACTATATCTAATTTTTGTGGAGTTATCTCCCACCCAACGTTGTCGTATCACACACTGTGAGCATGTTAGCCATGTGTGTCACACACTATGAGCATGATGTGTGCAGGATTCCCACAACTGCACGTTAGCCGTGTGTGCAGGATTCCCACAGCTGCCAATCCCCTGTTCATCTGCTGTTTGAAGCCCTGTTCAAAATATGTTCAAAACGCGAGGTTGCAACTCTCTATTGACCCTCAAAGCTAATATTCTCTCAACGTTGTGCATATTACATAAAGACCTTCACTTTCCTATGAAACTTGAGGTCAAGCCTACGTGAAAAACTCGAGATCAATCCTATGGAGTAGGAAAAACAAAACGAACAATTACACAAAAAGAACAATTACTTTGCATTTATGGGTTGTCGATTAGGAACAAAGGGAAACAAAGGGAAGAACAATGGAGCAACAAGTAAGAAACAAATTTGCATTGTTTTTTATCAAAGGGAAGAACAATGGAGCAACAAGTAAGAAACAAATTTGCATTGTTTTTCATCATTTCCTGCACAGTCAATTTTCATTCTGCATTCAATCTTTGTCTTTGTCATTTTTATGATCATTCTTTGAACAGTCAAATTTCACTCTTTGTCATCTTTGTCCTAATTTCTTGCAGAGTCAATTTTCAAACATTTTTGAGCTTGCAGTTTACTGCACAACATTTTAAGTTCAGTTCTTAATGAATACATAATCCATAAAAATATTTTGGTCCTTTGAATTGTATAGAAATTACTAGTCCAAAATATCTGAAAGTGTGAAACAACTACTGGTTGGGGACCTTACATGGATATCATAAGGTGCAAGTACATGTCACTGTGAAATAACAATAGATTATGCACGAAAATAATAGTTTCCAAACCACCTGACTTGTGGCTTGACCGACCAGTACTGATATTCTAATTATTTGTTAGCAAATGCTGAATTTTTGGGGAATAGGAATGCCTATAAGTATATCACATATAAATTCTGAGAAAAGCGCAACAATGAAAGCTTAGAACAAGTTACAACATCAATGTCATATAATTTATTTTATTCTTCTCAATCAATAAAACAGGCCAAACCGAATTTCCAACTAGACTAGGGAAAACGTTCTTGTACAGAGCATACTCAAATATAAATCTTTAAACGATAACACCATATATGTTTCAATCATTTTACTAGTCTAGCTTAGATACGTTGTTGTACACAACAAACTAAAATACAACCAACATTAATGTTTTATAAATCTGTGAAAGAAATTTGAAAGAAAACATACCTGATATTATGCATAATTAAAGGAATTTTAGCTCCGGGTTCCATTTTAACTTTTGATATTGAATCTGAAACCCAGAAGGACTTTTAGAGATATCTTTTACCGTCAAATAGACTGGCCAGTGAAGGTCATGACCTTACCTTGGGGTTAATGAGGTGAATCCCTGAGCTTACCTGCCACCACCACCCTGAGCACCATGAACAACATATCCAATAGCAGCGCTTCATGCACAGGTGCAAGTTATAGTTTGTGCAGCAGAGGTGATAGGAAAACCGCCTAAGAGGCCATTTGCTTTCTAAAGGCCAAAATTATTCAAATTGTATACTTTATGTAGAGGTCTCACAGGTCGTGGTAAACATTACACCCCATTATAACCCAGTAACGTAACTCGCAGGTCGTGGTAAACATTACAACCCAGTAACTAGGATCTCCAGGGTGGAAATTATGGATTCTATATAGAGGTGTGATTTTTCCAACATCCCCTCAAACGCAGCTCGAGGGAATCGAACCTGGGTCCAAACTCTGATACCATGTGGAGGATTTCCCTTACACCAAAACCGGCAGGTAGTGGTAAACATTACAACCCAGTAACTAGGATCCCCAGAGTGGAAATTATGGAAATTATGGATTCTATAAAAGTACGATGATTTTTCCAACCCTTTATAGAGCATTGACGAGTTAGTTCAGGTATACGCCCTTGTTTCCGGCTTCTAGCTCGAATGGTATACCTTAGAGAGCATTGATGAGCTGTTTCAAGAATTCTTTGACGAACAGTGACGAGCTTTCGTTTGCGACTTCCAGTTAGATCGAAACTGTGTTATATCTTCATTTCCTTTTTCCATAAGAACACTAGATACCTTCATTTCCTACTACAAGAAAGTACTATGTTTCACCTTATCGGATGTTGCTTCAAAGACCGTCAATTCAAACGTTTACAGGGGTAAAAAATTCATCCGTTCTCCATCTGCACCATCACAAAACCATTGCCTCTCTAAATATTCATTAAATCTCTGGCACGAAGGATTCAAAAGACCTCAAAACCATTGGATCCTTAAATATTCATTAAATCTCCGGCACGAAGGATTCAAAACACCAGACATTTAGTGTGATACATGGGCTGCATGCAATCTACCGTGCCTACATAATAAGTGAAAACTCTGAATCAAGGCCACCATCAGGGTAGGCGCTAGGTGAATAAGATAAGATTTTTTCATTTTATAGCCAGTATAAGTTTTCTCCTTCCCAACACAGGTAGCGTTGCAAAAGCTTATGGTGAAGGCCGCGTTATGCTATTTATGTTTTTCCATTATGCTTGCCCTGTGTTTCTTGCTTGCTCATATTCCTGATAAACCCAATATAATAAGCGATCTAAAACTGTCTATGCTTCCGCTTGAATAGCTTTATATCCTCCTTGACAGGAATCTGTTGCTGGAAAATAGATGGATCATAATTCTTCATGAGTAGGTCACTTGGACAGAGACCTGCTACTTCCTGCGGTTTCCGAGGAGTGAATATTCAGTTATATATCCATGAGTACTGTACTGTACTTTGATTCAAAAGGGGCCTTCAATCAATGAATGGATCAAAGGAGCCGGGGCGTTGCTTGACCATAACGCGAGAAGGCTCAAAGGAACATTTATGACTACTTCAGTTTCTGACCTTGCATTCCTTGAAAATCTAGCAATGTAATTTTTATATTTATAGTCTTTTTGTTTTTTGTTTTTCCTTTCATTTTCAATATTTTTGGTGTTTTGATGCTGTATTTTTTAGTTTGTTATTTACTGGTATAAAAGACATGAGATATATTATAAAACGCAGTAGCCAAGAGTAGGTTGACAATATGATCTCTGTCTTATATAGAAAATTTGCCGAATTTTGTACTAGCACCGAATTTCCACTAGGACAGAATTTCCACATAGCGAAGGCCAATAGAGCCTAATATTCCTACCATGGGCCACACTACCAAACTCTAATACTTCAAACAGAGCATACCCAACCCTGCCTTACCCACTTAGCTATTGATAATCCACACTACGTTTTTCTGAAAATTATCTGCGTTGTTGAGGCACCATGCACCCATGAAGACCAAACCTCTTCCATCTTTCGAAACACCTGACAACGGAGAGCCAATTCTAGTCAATAACCTTGCAGCTCACACACTGATAGCCTTTTGGTCTGGAAAGCTATTTTATAAAAGTTTGTATGTGCTGGTGACTAGCCTTGCAGCTCACACATTAATAGCCTTTTGATATCGAAAGCTGTTATTATAAAAGTTTGTATGTGTTGTAGCCATCTTTTTCAAAGAAGCTTCCTACTTTTACAAACATCAAGCATGTTGTCTACACATGAAAACTAGAAAATCTAGAAATGTTATATGCCAGCCATGCGTCTATACTCAGAAATTGTAGAACACTTATCTGTTTATCTCCTTAAGTCAATGCAGAATTAAGGCATACATCTATCTTGCAAGCCCGTCCAATCAATTTTAAAGTAGTATGGAAATATTTCCTAAAAGGGGGTAGTTCCACGGTCCACCCACCCACAACTGAGTTTTCAAATAGCTCCACCTTCGGACATTAGAAAGTGAAGGCAGCTACACATGGAAAAGAAGAAAGGTTGTTGGGATGATGGATTCGGCCATAATAATGAGTATACATAGGCTTTGGATAACCATGTACTTCCGCATGGGGGAAACACATCGAACACTAATATTTATATGTGTAACTAGGATGTCCATGTCTAGAATCGAGCTCATAATTTCAACGTTCTTGAGGCTGGATCGAGTGAGAAGGAAGCTTCCACATTCATAGCATAATGGATCTACGCAAATAGAGAAACCATCAGCGGAAGCGAGGGGTGCAACACTTCGATCAAAGAAAGTGGGTAGTTCTGTGGATTGAATGGACCAGTTTATAAATATGCGTTAATCTTACAAAATAAGGGCAAGGTTGGAAATAAGAAGGTAAGGAATAAAAATACAGAGAAGACTTGAGTGTGCTCAGTCCGGTCTCAGTCTTGATACCGTGAGATGTGTCCAATGGTGTCCCAGAAGCAGATTAGCCCATTGAACGGAAGCGATTGACCCAATGGTTTATACAAGTGAACATTTCTCTTTTCTGTTTCAATATTTGAAGGACCCATCATAGTTGCCAATCCTTCAGCTGGCCATTTTTGTGCCTGTATTAAGGTAATTCCATCTTATATAATAACTTTAGTTCTAATCACTGGAACCACTTCCATATTATTGCGTAAGTTTACAACTGCAGGTATCTCAGAAGAGAAACCTTTCTCCCGACAAAACGTTTTGGGATTGCCCTTCCAAAGACTGACAAACAAGATTACCTGTCCTTTCATTTAAAGTTGCCCGACTGCCCTTCACTAATTCACACTTCATATTGAAAATCCATGAATTAGAGGCTCAACCAACTACAGTAAAAACCAGACCAGCCACTCTTGAATGGAGTGGTTCAACCAACTACAGTAGACGCCAGAACAACCCTCTTGAATGGAGTGGTTACAAGAACAAAGGTATCAGCAGCTGAACTCAAGGATTCTATAAACTCTGCCTGCGTTTGTTCAATAAGATTCCTCGTTTGATCACCAAACATAGTTTCATTATTATCAGATTCGTCATTCAATCACCAAACATAGTTTCTTTATTATCAGATTAACCTCTCCTGCGCCCACTGCACCCATAATTGTTGTTGTTGTTATAAATGTTGTTCTTATTATAAATTGCGGCTTCTGTCACTTCTAGCTGAGATGTCACTTCTAGACTTCAACATAGGTATGTAATAGGCTTTGTTTCTGTAACAGACTTTGCTCTGCCATCATACTCTTCGGCAGGGACTAGTTGCCCCCACAACTCTCCTTGTTTAATTTAAATTTAAAAGGTACATATTAAAATAAAGTATTAAAAAATAATCATGACATGGAAATGTGACCTTCAAGGTGACACGAGGGGTTCTATGCATAATTTAATACTAGGTGCATACATTCATGGTGGGGTGGGGTATGATGGTGGTCACCTTGCCTCCACCATTGATGTCGATTCAATATGGAGGAAGGGAGTTCTTAACATATACCCACCACCCCACCAGGGCACATTAATAAGGTCATTGAAAGATGATGGTGTCCCTTTCACCACCTAATGTTGCCACCGCCCATCTCAATTCCATGAAATCAATAGGGAAGGGGTTTAGGGAAGTTGTGTGTAATTTAAATATCTATCCCCCTTCTCTCTTCATTGACTGTTGAGGAGTGGTCGTAGCCTTTGGTGACCCACCTTCCCATTCTCACTTTCATGTAGACTTGAAGGGGAAGGGGACACCAAATGAATGTATTGTGGAGGTGGGGGAGCGTTTTGGCTGAACAATGTGTTACAACCACATTATTCCCAACTAATAAATATGAAACCAATGGGAAAAGAATAATCTTAATAATCTTTCTTGTTGTTATGCAAAGGGGTAATCTTAATCATCCTCCTTATTGTTAGGGAGGAGGACCTTAGGCTTCCCACTATCTTAGCAAGCACCCTAACAATATGCGCTCAACCAAAGTGGTGTGATTGGGGGTGGATGATCATAAGATTGACAACTCTCCCCATAAATTTCATGATGTTATATCTAATAGTGGTTTCCATGTGGTTTCCCACCATCCTAATAATATGCACCTGGTGGGGAGGTAAGTGATATCTTAACGTAAAAAATTCACCCCTCAATGAGTGATACAATGAGAGAAATATCAAGGTAGTTAAGAGGGTGAAATTTAGAAAATTAAAAAGAACTTCAGAAAAAAGTTAAATAAATTGAAATTTAATTATTTATTTTTTAAAAATTGTGTTTTTCAATAATATTGATGAATAAAGATCTCAAAGCATGATGAAAAGGTCAATATATTTAACCCATTATTTTGCTTAGTGATATAATTGTTGTAATTTAATTAAAACATTTTAAACATAAAATTTTCCAATATGTTTTAAATGTTATCATTGTCTTACATTTCTAGGTTTTCAAAACTTGAAAATAAAAATGTTGATCAAAAGCAAACAAGCCTCTTGTCTAGGTTTGAAATAATTGTATCTTGTCCTCCACTCCCCTCTTCCTAGAATTTATTTTTGATATTTAAATATTTATCTATATACTTGTTAAATTTCTTTCATTTTCCTTTCTATTATTTTGTACATCCTTCTAATGATTCCTTCACACCTATAAAATTAGTGTCTTTCCAATTTTGTCTCAAGAAAGTAATACATACTTCTTGGTTGAGTTGATCAATCCCTTAGCATGGTGTGTACTCACCAAAGAGAAATTATACTTCCTTTTCTACATTGACAATAAGAAATTTACTATTGTTTTTTATATGGTATTGGTTGGCTCTTCTCATGAAAATAACATCACTCACATATTATAGGGACTACAAAGCATTTCAGCATAAGCATCAAGAGTTATTATATGGCCTTCTTTTGCATTAATAAAATTTTCACCAATAAAAAATATAACTAGAAAATATTATCATGGGAATGGTAACAAACATTGTGCAAATCCAAGCAATATATAATGGAATACCTCAATCCTTTATCGATATTTGTATGTAAAATCTAGAAGTTCCTTGAAAATAGAAAAACAAAATTCCTTGTTTATTGTATGTTACAATTGGTTCCATCCTTATGATCCAAACTCTTTGGATTGGATAGATACTTATATAGATCCCCTTATTATAGATTGATTTGATAATAAAATAAAAGGATCAAGCCATTCATCAAAATAGGTAATAATCCCCTACACCTAATTCATAAGATTCCAATGATTGATCCTAATTACTTACCATTCAAACCAAGGCCAAGATACAATAGATTGGGATCAATCATTAGAACCTTGGGTTTATCAAAAGTGGATTAGTAACCCCAAATATTGTAATTGATTATTACTTACCCTATTTTCTATATTCTTATTCATATAAACCAAGGAGTATGAAGAAGGTGATCATGTACTTCTAAGCTAGGCTTAATTACCAAGTCATCTGCAAATATTTTTTTTTTTGAACTTGAATTGAATAAGGCATATACCTTGTTCTTCTTGACTTGATTTTAAAATGGAATTGATTTGAATTTGAAACTACTTGTAAATGGTTTGCAAGGTATTCAATTCAATAATAAACATGTTTAAAAGATGTCCATGTCTTGCAGTAAAAAAACAAATGAAATTTTGAGCTGTTCATGACCCATTTAAGTATAGCAGAATTATTTCCTTTTAATGTTTAACACACTAAAATGAATTTGTTCTCAAAATAAATCAACCACAGATACACAAGAAGTTGATAAAGCAGTTCACCCCTCCTGGGCTACGTCTGCTGGGTCCAAGGCTCCCAAATGGGCATGTCCTCATTTTAATTAAATGCTCAAAATGAATATACAGCTGAATAAAAGCCTCTACGTGTGGAATAGACTGTAAAAACGGATTCAGAACACTTGAATCCTTCAGGATTGACTACTGGTTCACCTCCAATGGATACCTGCAACCTTATACAGCTCTCACAATACTGGGCCCTAGTGGCTCCTAGAACTTTCACGGTGCCAAAACCTCTGCAAATGACCTCAGATGGCTGTAAAACCTATGCCAATGGCTTCAGAAGGTCGAAGAGACCCAAAATTAAAAAACAAATCGTCCAAAACGGACTTTCCTAGCCAAAGTTATGGTCATTTACTCCCAACTCCTAGTTGGTCCTAAAAAGATTCCAACTAACTTTAGTTAGAGTCCAGATAGGCCCGCCAATTTTGGCGCTCTGCCAATTCCGCCGCTAACTGACCGTCGCTTAACCTTTTGTCATAACTGTTCATGTGACCGGATTTCGGGCTCGACGGTTCTGTATAGGATTCTGTGCCCACCTTTAAGAACTGGCGGTTCAACTTATATTAAATTCGTTCCACCATACCAACAACTTAATACGATTGGTGCATTGGTAAAGCGTTGTATTTGTGGATAAAAGGTCGTGGGTTCAAACTATTTGTGGATAACAAGTCGTGGGTTCAAACCTCAACCCGACCAAAATTTTTAAATATATGCCCCCATATATGCTGATGTCACCTTCGGCCATGTGGCAGCCTCCGGTCCTGCCACGTGGCAACTTGTGATTGGCTGCCCAAAAAGAAATATTCCCTAGAATTTTCCAAGGAATATTCTGTGGAATATTCTTTTTCAATTTTTTTTTGAAAAAATTCAAAAATTAAGGGTTATTGGGCGATTTTATTTTTGGCATAACTTTCTCATACAGTGATCGTTTTTCGAACCGTTTTCGGCACCGGAATCAGGAGGACGAGCTCTATCCGATTGTTTAGGTTTGAGCTAGTTCTAAGCACTTTCATTTTTGAGCATTTTACGACACTTGGGACATGAGCCCCTGATCACGCCTCCCCATTAGGAAGCTTTTGGACCCCAAAAGCCTTCAACTACCTATTAAAGAGGTGAGGGTATAACACCCTCACTCTGTCCACTTCCATCCACTTTGCCTTGTTCGATTTGCTGCCTTTGAAACCAACCCGAACATAATCTACATTGCCCCTCCTTAAAGTGCGTGTCCTTCTGTCAAGGATTGTATCTTCTTTCAGCTCATCTAAGAATTCTGGCGAGAAATCTTCTATAGATGGCAGCTGAAAAGCTTTTTCATGATCAACGATCAAAGGAGGTTCATACGAAAGTAAGTTCTCCACATTAACAACATAATACATTTGCATGTAGGAAGGGAAATCTAATTGAAAAGCATTATTTCCAACCTTCTTGAGGATTTTGAATGGACCATAATGAATAGGCTTCAGCTTTTTACCTTCTCCTTGCATCCTTTCCTTACTAATGTACAATCATACCTCATCCCCTTCTTGAAACTTGTGATCGACTCTATGCTTGTCGTGTCTTTCCTTCTACTTTCCATGACACTTCTCAAGTTGTTCTTGAATTTGCTGATGTATTTGCTGAATTCTTTCAATGAATGAATGAGCTTTGTCAATATCACTATGTCCCTCAATGGCGACATCTTTCTCAAGAATGAAATCAAGAGGTGAATTTGGCAAGTAACCAAAACAAGCTTCAAACGGTGAGGTGTTTGTGGAAGAGTGCTTGGCACAGTTGTAAGCATGTTGTATGTAGTGCAAACATTCATCCCAAAGCTTGGGATGCTTGCCGCAATATCCTCTCAAGAGGTGCACAATGGTTCTGTTCACAACTTCGGTTTGTCCATCTGTTTGTGGATGGAAAGCAGTACTTTTCTTCAACTTTGTGTCCATCATCTCCCATAGGTTGGACCAAAAATTCCCCACAAATCTGGAATCCCTATCACTAATAATGGAAGTAGGCAAACCAAAGTGAATCCATACATGATGAAAAAATAATTCAGCAGTTTGTTCAGCAGTTATAGTTTTCTTACAAGGCATAAGTATACACATTTTGCTAAAACGATCAACTACTACATATAAATAATCATGCTTCTTTCTAGATTTTGGCAAACCTCCTACAAAATCCATAGAGAGGCTCTCCCATGGTCTAGAAGGTACCGGAAAAGGAGTATACAAGCCAAGCTTCCTATTACTAGGCTTGCTGGTAGCACATAATGAACAACCTCTTATGAACCTTGAAACGGAATCTACCATGCAAGGCCAATAGCAATACCTCTGTAGATGTGCAACTGTTTTGCTTACACCAAAATGACCAGCAATAAGAGAAGAATGAGCTTCTCTTATGACATTTATTCTCTTCCCCTGTGGTATACACAACTTTCCCAAATGAGACAGCAAATTGTTATGCATGTGATAGTCATTTTCCTGTACATGATTCCCTTTACTCAAGCTAGCATACACATCTTTAAAGTCATCATCAGATGCATACTGTTCTATGTAACTATCATGTACAATGGAATCATTCTTAAGTAAAGTAACAACACCAATAATAGGCCTTGAAAGCATATCAACAACTTTATTCAGAGTACCTTTCTTGTACCTTATTACCAAATGGAACTGTTGCAAGAAGCCCATCCATCTGAAGTGTCGTGACTGTTGTAACTTGCTTTGTGATTGCAAGTACTGTAAGGGTTGATGGTCGGTATGTATAACAGTTTCTTTGCCCATCAAATAGTGTTTCCACTTTTTGACGCTTTGTACCAATGCATACAACTCCTTATCATAGGTAGGATAATTTACAATAGCACCATTAAAAGTTTCATAATGAAAAGAAATAGGCTTACCATGCTGTAGAGGAACTGCACCCATGGCATAATCACTAGCATCAGTTTGTATCTCAAATGGCTATCTCAAATCCGGTAATGCAAGGAATGGAGCTGAACTAATCTTCTCTTTCAAATATTCGAAAGCTTTTTGCTGCTTGCCTCCCCATTGGAAAGCATGCTTCACACTTGTCACTGCATGCATAGGAGCTGCTATAGAAGAGAAGTTGGAGATGAACTTTCTCCAATATTGAGCTGCACCCAAAAAACTTCTTACCTCTATTATGGATTTGGGAGTAGGCCAATTCATAATAGCCTCTATTTTAGCAGGATCAATCCTCAAAGCGCCTCCTCCTACTATGTGTCCCAAATAAACCAAAGAAGTCTTTCCAAATTCACACTTTGACATTTTAAGAAATAACTGATTTTTCTTCAAAACATCAAGTACTTTCCTAACATGCATGACATGATCTTCTCTAGACTTGCTAAAAATCAAGATGTCATCTAAGTAGACAATAACGAAATCATCAAGAAAAGGATGCAAGACATCATCCATTACCTGCATGAACGTTGCAGATGCATTGCACAAACCAAACGACATCACAAGCCATTCAAAGAGTCCTTGTTTGGTTTTAAACGTTGTCTTCCAAATGTCACTTTCTTCAATTCTTACTTGATGATATCCACTGCGCAAGTCTAACTTAGTGAAATATTGAGCATCTTTCAGCTGGTCTAGCAAATCATCTATTCTTGGGAGTGGGTAACAATTCTTTACCGTTATCTTGTTCAAGGCCCTGAAATCAACACACATACGCCAAGTGCCATCTTTCTTTGGAATCAGTACAATCGGTGACCCACATGGCGAAGTACTTTGCCTTATGAAACCCTTGTTCAACAAGTCCTTGATTTGCTTCTTTATTTCAGCATTCTCCATAATAGACATGCGGTACATGCCTATGTTTGGAAGAGGACAATCTAGATGCAAATGGATTTCATGCTGAATCTCCCTCTTAGGACGCAAACCTGTTGGCTCCTGAAATATCTCGTGATATACATCAACTACATCATACAGATCTGATTTAAGTTTTGGATCACAATTGTCAATGACTCATGATTCACATCAACCTTGGGCTTAATCATAAGAAGAACAAAATTCTTACTTGAATTGACCAGCCTTTTTACCTGTCCTGCATTCACCATTGCTATATTTGTCTTCTTGCAATGAGCTCTAACAATGAAATCCTTGCCATCTTTGAAAAGATGATATTTGTTTTCATGGCGATGAAATATAGCTTTCCTGTCAAACAAGTAAGGACTTCCCAAAACAATTCTTGCTATATCAAAAGGTACCACATCAAGTTCAACTGTGTCAATAAAATGTGCAGTAATTGCAAAGTGCAATGTGCACTTTCTTGTAACTTGTAAATTTGCATCCTTGCAAATCCATCCAAGTGGATATGGCCTTGGATGTGGAATGGTCTCAAGTTTAAGCTGCTTGACCAAGTCTTTTGATATAATATTTGCTTGTGACCCACTATAAAAAAGTGTGTCAATCTTAGTATGTTTTGAAATCACCCTCACATGAAACAGTTCAATTCTTTCTTCCTCATTAGGAGCTTGTACTTGACAGTTTGGGGTACTAGTGCTGGCTTGAATTTCCATTTCTTTTCCCTTTAAGTTTTTCAATCCCATGGCTTTAATTTTTGTTTCATCACCTGAATCATCCCCTAAATATTGTGGAGTAGATGTAGTAGTAGCATTTTTTTGTTTCCCTTTGGATTTGTTAAATTGAGGTCTTTTTTCAGGATGTAATTTCCAACAGTTTTTCTCCTCATGGCCTGGTTTAGAACAGTGTTTACAGATCACTTTCTCACTCTCTTGTTTGACCGATGCATTCTTTTTTCCCTTTCCCTTGGATGTTCTCTCTTTGTTTTTCCCCTTAGCGGGCTTGTTTCTACCCTCTTCAAATGTGTTTTTTCCCCTTGCCTCTAAATGGGTAGCTTGGACACAAACCTCATCCAAACTAGTAGGGTTAAACATCAAGATGGTGTATCTAAGGTAGCTATGCAGACCACCAATATACTTCAGCAAGGTGTCCTGGGTCTGTAAATCTACCCCTAACAAGAGAGCTCTTCTCCTGAATTCTTGGGTGTAGTCTTGGACATTCTGACCCTTAAGTTGTCTGAAATTTTGCCAGTTCATAATGGCTTTCTGCATGTGAGTAAGAGGATAAATTTTTTTTTAATGGCTAACAGAAAGTCAGTCCATGTTAAGGTAACCTTACCAAATTTCTTGATCTCCTCTTTGGTATTGGCCTCCCACCAGACCAATGTTGTTCCATCCATTCTCAAAGAAGCCAATTGAATCTTTGTGGCATCATCATGCATGTTCTGGATCCTCAAGTAAACTTCCAACTGCCTACTCCAATTGTCAAGCTTCTCTGCATTCACTTCACCATTAAACATAGGCAATTCGAATTTTACATCAAGCTTCAAAAAAGGACTTTTTCCAGAGGATCTATGCTTATGCACAGAAGAAGAAGACGAGGATGAAGAGGAAGGAGGCGACGATGGGGGTGGTGGATCACCATTACCTCCATGTCCTTTCTTGGAATGATCATCATCCTTCTTACCTCCTAAAGAACCCTCTCCTTCAAGTGGATGTTTGGACCCTTCTCAAGCCAATTTCTCATGTCTTCCTTGGTACAATGTCCTCACCATTTCAGTGAGGTCCAAGAAAGCCTTTCTGGAGACTCTTTCTTCTTCTCTTGGATCTGTGTCTTGAGTAATTTCTCCTTCATGTTCAGACATTCTTGAAGCTTCTGCTGAGACTCTTGAGGGTGAAATTGAAGGTGAAGGTGATGGCTCTCGGGCCTTCCTCCTTGACTGAGGATTCTCTCATTCTCTAGTCAATTGTCCTTCCCCTCTTCTAAGTTTCAACCTGGTAAGCATCAATACTTGCAAGACAGTTAGAAGATCTTTGCACAAAAACAATCAAAAGACAACTACACCAGAGATTGACTGAAAGAGTATTTATCTACTTTGCAATTGTATAACAAGAGCATTTCAAAGGCTTCCTGGCTCGTTTCAAGCTCTGTCTATACCTTATTTGACTGCTTTTGATACAAAGAAACATCAACATAGCTCTGATACCAACTTGATTTGAATTTGAAACTACTTGAAAAATGTTTGCAAGGTATTCAATTCAGTAATAAACATGTTTTAAACATTCCCATGTCTTGCAGTAAAGAAACAAATGAAGTTTTCAGTTGTTCCTGATCTATTCAAGCATAGCAAAAATATTCCCTTTTATTGTTTAACACATTAAAACAAATTTGTTCTACAAAATAAATCAACCATAGATGCAAAAGAAGTTGATGAAGCAGTTCACCCCTCCTGGGCTACGTCTGTTGGGTCCAAGGCTCCCAAATGGGTCAACCCTCGTTTTGATTAAATTCTCAAAATGAAATTACAGCTGAATAGAATTCTCTACATGTGAAATAGACTAAAAAATTGGATTCAGAACACATGAATCCTTCAGGATTGACTACTGGTTCACCTCCAATGGATACCTGCAACTCGAAATAGTTCTCACAATACTGGGCCCTTGTGGCTCCTAGAACTTCCACGGCTCCAAAACCTATGAAAATGACTTTTGATGGCTGAAATACTTGTGCTAATGGCTTCAGAACCTCCAAAATACCCAAAATCAAAAAACAAATTCGTCCAAAACCGCCTTTCCTAGCCAAAGTTATGGCCATTTAATGATAACTGCCAGTTTCCCCTAAAAGAACTCCAGCTAATTTTAGTGGAGCTCCACCAATTATGGCGGGACCACAAAATTTGGCACCACCACCAAAAATCCCGCCAAATTCACCTTAACCGCTGGCTAAAATTTCACATGTGACCGGTTGGATGATTATCCTCGGATTTTGTGCTGGCCGTTTGGGGTTATGGCCCATGGTTTTGAGGGCTTGGTCATATGGAGGCGGGGCAGGCCCTTAAGGGCTGGCCCCTTTCATCCTCACCCGCCATCCATTTCAAACATTAAATATTTAATATTTCATTAATCCTTTCAACAACATCGTTTTGGGCCAACGGTAAGCCATAGGGGCATATGTGACAGGTTGGGGGTTCAAATCACCAACCCCACATATTTTAACATATGTGCCCAAACCTTGCTTATGTTAGCTTGGGGCCACGTGGTGGCCTCCGGGATTGCCACGTGGTAGCCTCTAATTGGTTTGTCCCAACGGAATATTCCATTGAATATTCCAGGGAATATTTTGTGGAATATTATTTTTTAAATTTTTTTTTTAAATTCAAAAATTAAGGGTCATTGGGGATTTCATTTTTTCCATAACTTTCACATACGATGACCGTTTTTCGAACCGTTTGTGGAACCAGAATCAGGAGGACAAGATCTATCTAGTAATTTAGGTTCGAGCCAATTTTGAGCACTTTACTTTTTTTTCGACACTTGGGACATGAGCCCCTGATCATCTTTGCATGGTCACATGAAGAAATTCTAGGCATTGACTCAAGAATTGTTGAACATGAAATCAAGATGTATCCAAATGTCAAACCAGTAAGACAATGGATTTGACCTATCCACCCGAAGAAAGCTGCTGCCATAAAGGCAGAAGTTGAAAAACTTTTGCATGCTGGTTTCATTTACCCTATTCCTCTAACTAATTGGGTATCGAATATTGTTCTTCTGATAAAAAAGCAAGCAAAAATTAGAGTGTGCATTGATTATAGGGATGTAAATCAAGCGTGTCCAAAGGACAACTATCCTACACCCTTGATCGACAAGATAATTGATGAATGTGCTAGATGCGAAATCTTTTCATTCATGGATGGATTTTCTGGGTACAACCAAATCAATATCCACCCATAGGACCAGTCGAAGACTACATTTATATGTCCATGGGGCACATTCATGTATCGTAAATTACCTTTCGGTTTGAAGAACACATGGGCAACTTTTGAGAGGGCAATGAACTATGCCTTCCATGACATCAAACACATCGTTCAACCTACGTCATCCGCAGCATTTGAGAGCCATATTTCTACGTTGCCAACACTACAAGATACCACTCAATCCACACAAATGTGTGTTTTGTGTTGGTTCTGGTTGATTACTTGGTTTCGTAGTTTCTAAGGATGGAATTCAACTCGAACCATATAAGGTTCAGACAATCCTTGACAAGCCTCCACCTTCAAATTTGCTTCAGATTCAAAAACTCCAAAGGAAAGCTAACTTTCTAAGGAGGTTCATTCCACATTATGCTGAACTCGCTAAAGGTTATACATGTCTATTGAAAAAAGGAGTACCCTTCCATTGGGATTAGGTTGTGCAAGCTTCCTTTGATGCTTTAAAAGGTTCCCTGATAAAAGCATCATTAATGTATTGTCCTGAATATCAAAAAGACTTTAACCTGTATCTCCTTGTTGCAGATACGACCATCGCCATGGTTTTAGTGCAAGAAGATAATGGAATAGAACATCCTATATATTATTTAAGTTGCAACCTTAAGGATATAGAAAGCAAGCACTCTTATGTTGAAAATCTTGCTTTAGTAGCTGTTCAAGAAGTACAGAGACTTTGACACTATATTCTCTTTCGCAAAACTACCATTGTGTCAGATTGAAACTCTATGACGTACATTTTGTCGCGTTAATTACTAGGGCAAAAATATTCCAAATGGATAGCCATTTTGCAAGAGTTTGATATAGAATTCACCAAATCTAAATCAAAGAAGTCTCTCGTCTTCGCGGAGTTACTTTGTGACCTCCCATCATCATCCAACGATTTAACATCTAAAGCATCAATCATGGATGAGACTCTGTTTCTGATATCATCAAGCGATCTGTGGTACAGAGATATACTTGTTTATCTCCAAACCCAAACTTTTAGGCCTAACACCTCTCGATCAGAACAATGCCATATTCGATACCAATCTAAGGATTACGTAATCGTTGGTGATACACTTTACCATCGTGGTGTCAATACAGTTCTACGAAGGTGCCTCCCTCATGACGAGGCCGAGAAATTCCTAAATGGGAGTCATTTAGGTGCATGTGGGGGCATCTATCTCGTTACGCTAATACACAAAATATCTTATGAGCTAGCTACTTCTAGCCCACTATATTCAAATATTACATAATTGTAGTGAGAAGTTGCCATGCTTGTCAGTTTTTTGATCGCAAAACGAAATTACCTCCTGCACCACTGCATCTAGTAGTTGTTGTTGGGCCATTCCCTAAATGGGGAATAGATTTCATGACATGTAACCCCAATAGTCGTTGTCAATTATTTTACAAAATGGGCCAAGGTGATTCCTACATTAAACAACAACAACTAAATGACTACTCTTTCCCTTTTTAATCATGTAGTCTCTAGATTTGGTGTCCCATAGGCCATAGTCACAGATCATGGATAGCATTTTTTCAATCACGTGATGGTTGAATTGATTGCCAAATTAGGATTGTCCCGTGACAATTCTACTACATTTTATCCATGGGCTAACGGATAGGTTGAGGCAATCAACAAAGTCCTTAAGCGCGTGCTGCAGGGAATGATTGGAGTCCACAAACAGAATTGGCATTTAATCTTGTACTCAGCTCTGTGGGCATATAGGACTTTGGTGAGAAATGCAACTAGATTTACACCCTTTCAGTTGGTGTATGGTCTGGAAGCTGTCTTACCAATTTAGTGCGAAATATCATCTCTCAGACTGACAATTGATCTGCTTCCCGAAACTTCAGAAGAAGCGACTCGTTTCTTAGAACTAATCCTTATGGATGAAACCCGTTATAATGTTTCATTGGCTAACGAAGCACATAAGAAACAAATCAAGGCACAATTTGAAAAAAATTTCATGCCCTGTGTCTTCTCGAAAGGTGACCTGGTCTTGCTTTATGATCAGGATTATGATAAATTGGGAGCAGGTAAGTTCTGACCATTATGAATGGGCCCTTACATTGTTAAACGAGTACTGACAAAAGGAGCCTATGAGCCGGTCGATTATAATGGGATTCCTCTATCACAGCCTCGTAATGGGTTGTATATTAAACGTTACTATGCTTGATTAAGTGTAGTACGCTTATTGTATATATGCGTTTGTTGCATTTTTGTTTTCTTTTAGAGTTTTCATTTTGGTTAGGTAATCCACTTCATTTTTGTTGCAGATGTTAGACTTTTTGGAGCCATTTGTTGGGTATGTCGACGGAGCTAGTTGTAGTAAGTGGACCTATCCTCTGTGGCCTGGGCCATTTTTGCTCCAAGCAGTGAGTTAGTGAGTTTTAGGGGGATATGTATTGGTCGATAAATGAACAACATCACTAATTACAATGCATTGATTGAACTTCTCTCTCATGCCATTTCACATGGCATGCACTGACTCGTTGTTAGGATAGATTCACAGCTCGTCATTCTATAGCTTACTAACGTTTATTCCATTCTGACCCAGCCATGTATCGCATGTTCCTAAGAGTCAAGATTTTGGAAAGATAGTTTGATTCCATTCAATATCAACGCATTTCAAGAAACTTAAACATGTTAATTGATTCATTAGCAAACTATGTGTTAGATAAACATTTGCAACATTTGTAAAGAAAGCATTTTACATTAACATTTGCATCAGGATTGCATAAATTAGCCAAAATAAAACTCCGAAGATCAAAAATATATAACTGTTTATAGTTTTTAAAAAATGTATTGTGTCCAGGACAAAATCAGTCGTATGACCAAGAAACTCAAAAGATGAATGCAGGGAAGCATCCTAGACTAATGATGTTGGTGATAACATGTCATCGCCTGTGCAATCATTTGCAGGAGCCTAGTCCATTGACTCGGCACACGAGTAGTATGGTGTTGTAACCTCAAAGGTAACTCGTCAGTCCTAACATCCTAAATACCTAGAGTGAGGCACTTGATCTGATCCTGCAACACTTCCAAGGTCTCTGATATGTCTAGATCTGGTAGGAAAACCCTCCCTACAACCTCTCCTACTGGAGCATCATCTGCCACCCGCGAGCGTGCTACTAGTCGCACTGGTCCAATATCTGCACAAACATGTGAGTTTGATTAGTATTGGTAACATTTAAAAACACAAAAACATTATAAAACTGATAAACAAAGATATGGTCAAATCATTTTACCTAGAGCACTCCATTACTCACCACCTGGTAATGCCAAATCTGGGTTGCCTCAGAAATCCATCTCGACGTATGGATACTCCGAAAAGACCATCTCCTGATGGTCGAACCACTCAAAAAAAGCATTAGACAAGGAAATCTATGACTGAACGACATGTCTAGCAATAAGATCAAGCCATCTCTGCATCTGTGGTTCCCCCGGTGCTGGCAATCCCAGTGAAATGTATTGAGGCTGCATCAGTGGAATCCTCTCCAAGGAAAAAGTAGTCAATGTGGAACCATAGCCAAAATTCTTGGTTCCTCTTTGGAGAGTTATTCTTTTATGACAGGAAGTACCACCTCACACTAGTTGAACAGCTTTGGTTCCAGGCATTCCAGGGCATACTACATGTAAGATCTATTTGCCAAGTGTAAAGTCGTGCTACCAACCAATCTAGCAGAGGTAAATAAAATGGTCCTCATGTGCTGATTAGTGACATCACGGATATTAATCTTGTCATCTCTGCTAGGCTGAGATCCGTCTCTGCAGAACTGACGAATATAATCTTTCACGAATTCACTCCCACGAGCGAATTTTGAAAGTGAAAGAGGGGCACCACACCTCAACAACCCTACCAAAACGTAAATGTCATTGACTATCAATGGAATGGATTTACCTCTAATTTCAAATACCTGGTCAATCAGATCCCAAGCATCGAGAAAATATTGCAACAAACTGATTTGTTGCCTTGCGCTGGATATGCGGAAGAACTTCAGCAAGCCACAACTTCTTAATGCAGCAATTGTGCCTCAGTCATGTAAAGAAATCATGTCCTCTTCTTCATGTTTGTGTTCAAGCCATGTGACAACCATCTTGATCCAAAAAAATCTGAAATCAAAACAAAAGATAAGTTAGGATCCAAATTTGAGCAAAAACAGGCAAAATTTTGATGAAAAGTCAGTGTGTAAAGATACCCTTCTGCGCCCATCACACCCTACCTTTGAGCAAGATGGGATGCATACTAACTAACTAGTTGGTAGCTCAGTATGAATCACACCTTTCAATATTGGCAAAGTGCGATGATTGGGGAACGAGATTTTCAAACCCCAAGGGCCCAAAAATGTAAAAATACATGCTCAGAATCAAAGAAGGATGGAATGAAAATGAATAGGTTAGGGTTAGCTCCTACCTAGTCCTAATGGTGTGGAGAATAGTCCATCAAATCTCCCGAAATCAACTGGTGTAATTTGAGGGGGAAAACCACTCCAGAGCTCCAAAATCCCAAATTTGAAATAGAATGATGACAATGAAAGGTAAAACTACTTTTATGATTACTATTCATGTACTTCAAGCAAAATGTTAGTTTTAACTCATTTTTTGTACATATATATGTATTTCTAATCATTTTGATGGAGTGATTGAGCAGGTTGAACAATCGACAAAAGAATATGATGTGCTAAGCAGTGAATTAAACATTTTGAGCACAAACTGAGCAATGTTATCACATGGTTCAAGCTCGTTAAAAAATATACCTACCCCTGAGCAATGTTATCGCATGGTTCAAGCTCATTAAAAAATAAACCTACCTCTGAGCATAGTTATCGCTTGGTTCAAGCTCGTTAAAAAATAAACCTACCACCGAGCATAGTTTCCCCACAGTTCAAGCTCATTAAAAAATGAACCTGTCTTCGGTAAATAACCTTTGTGATTGCCATGCTATTAGCCTTTTGAGCCTTGGTTGTGTTCCTGCCATCACCTCCATCCCTTTGGTTGATCATACACTTCTACTTGATTTTTTACCTTTTTGAGGAGCAGCTGTGATGAGTGGTCCTGTTAGCCAGCCTCTTCACATCACCTTATTTTGAGAAGTTCCAAGCTTACCCAGAACCAGTTTCTACCCTAAACACCACTCATTCCTCAAAAAACGAGTCTCCTTTAAACTCTTTCAAAACTCATTAAATATGAAAATATTGTCGAGCTATTGACCTTTCCAGCTCATTAAAGTAATGGGAAGTGCCATCCCTCCTGTATATTTTAATCTTTTTCGAACCTGAGGGATTATCTCATGAAAAAGTTCGAGCGCTTGTCTTTTCGGCTCACTAACATGATCGAAAAGTCATCCCTTTTGTATTATTTTATCCTTTTTCAGAGTTAAGGGATTATGCTATGAAAAAGAACTACTGGAGTTTCCTTTTCATCCATTTTCAAACTCTTGAAACATGAAAAGGACTGAGTTGTCTTTGTCATTAAACTCGTGAAAGCAATAGCAACAAACTTGTCCACCTAGACAAGAATGAGTTTCACTGTCACTAGGCTCACTAAAACATAGCGACAGGTTTTCCTAAAGGGTAAATTATAGAACAAGCATATGTTATCCTCCTCAAGCTTGACAAAAATAAAGAGGTATTGGTCAGCAATGACTGGGGAAAAAGGGAAGAAAACTTGAAGAATTTTATGGTAGTAGGTTGCTCTTGAACATGACACTTTCACTCCATCACCATGATTGAGTCAGGTTGGGTCACTCCGTTCACCAGTCATATCACCATTGGTGTTCCATGCCATCCATATTTTGGGGTTAAAGCTACCAATCCATCTCAGTGTCGCCGATATGTTCAATAGAAGTCATTCAGTTGAGAAACCACCATCCAGTTAATGCCTCATCCACTGCAATACCTTCACCCTCCATTTTTCATGATCGCCATTCCTGAACCTTGTGTTGTCAGATCATTTTCACCTCCACAGAATCATTTGCTTCGTTTCATGTTGTAGATGTGGGATACATTAAGGCCCTCCTACGATGAGTCACTTCTTGTCGACATCAGCTCATTATCCAAGAAGTTGACTTAGAAACAACCCTTTCAGTACTTTGAAGCTTGCATGCCTCAATGACAAAGTTCTCACTTCCAGCAATAGGTTGACATCAATGGCCTTCGACTGAAAGACTTTGTGTGGTGTTTGACATCGCATCATATATTCACACCATGTGAATTGTACTGTAGTACCTTGAGGGTCATCATCATTATCAGTGATTCCTCTCATGTCTGTTACCGACTCAAATTATTCGTTGGTAATCAGGCGATATCTTTCCATGTTCAACTTCAGAACATCTCTTCACATAGATCAACTTGTACATCGGGTGAAGATTGAATGAGTTTGAAGACCCCAGATCTAGTTTCATCCATCTAGGCTACGATATATTCAGGGACATAAAGACATCAAATTTACATAGAAGCTGCAAAGATAGTCATCTGAGCCAGGGATGATGACTCCATATATAAAGAATCACCAGCCTGCAACTACAGATGATTATATGTCCTATGTACAAGGAAATGAATTTATAAATTTGAGCATGGGAATTCCCACCTCAACTAGATCATGAAAATTGTATTATGATGATGATGTATTGTATTGTATCTTATACAGTTACCTTCCAGTTTCGAAAACCTCAGATCCTCGTGATAAAGCATTTCACCTGACATCAAAATATTTATGACTTCATGCTTTAGGGGGCAACTATTATAGAAATATTTGGGCACTTCAACCCCAATCTTATATGTTGATAAAATAGGGCTCTTTAAACCTTGGAAGTGTTGTTTCATACCCTAAAGGATCATGGTCAACTGATTGCATCATTCCCCAAAAGTTCCACCTAAAAAACCATCTAGAACTAGCCAAAATAGGACCATACTAACTGCTCCACTATCAAGGTCAATGCATACTGACTACTACACTAGCCAGGTGCGATGCATACTGAAGAGGCCTTCTATAGGGTGCGATGAGCGAGGATGGACAAATTTCTAAGATAGTTTGCTAAGTGGATGCTCATGGAATCTTCTAAAAACTTCTCTTATGACACTTGCCTTTCTGAATTCGCCCAGGGATGAGTAAGAGAACCAAGAAATCTCCAAGTGCAACCAAAAACAACAAGTGGAATGACTTTAATCAAAATCCTAGAGATGACTCACACCCTTGCACACATCTATAAATGGATCCCTCATCTGAGAGATCTGAAGGCTGGAATTTTGTAATTTGCAAGGAAGTGTTGATAGTTTGAGGTTGAGAGAGAGCATTATATTGTTGGTGTGATATTTCTTTTCATGAGGTGAAGAGGGCTTTGATGCTGGGAGGATGATGCTGAATCAGACAACCGGGTTGTAATTCTCCCTTCTGTTTTAATAAAGTTATTTGATTTTTCCTCTAGACGATCATGTATTTGTGAATGTTGTTATTTTTGAATGCCATTGTATGTTCATTTTATTTCTGATTCTGCAATGCTTATGATAGAATAGATTGAGATGCTTTGATGGTGTTTTGTTACTTTGTCTCTATAGGTATTCTCTAAGCGGGATAAGTAGGAGAGGAGTTGCAAGCTCTGTCAAGGGGGAGAGAGATCAAGCAAGAAATCAAGTGGAAGATCTAGGTTGGTTACTTTACCTCTCCCTTATCGATCATGCGTAGAGGAAATCCCAAATTGCTTTGATTGTTTGTTTCTAGGATAGCTGCCAATCCTAGAAGGCTAGCAGATCGAAAAGACACTAGTTTTCTCGGAAACAATATCTTTGGATTATTACAAAGTCTAACTGCCCCGCACACATAGCTGCAACGGTGTATACACTTAGCTGTGGACTTCTACCCTAAGCCTCTGTGCACTCAGTTATAGAGCCTCTACCTAAGCTAAGGTTTGAAACACTTAAACTTCACTATCAAGACTCTTCACTCCATTCATTAGTAAAGACTTCTAACTTTTGAAAAACTACTTAGAGATTACTTACTTAGATCCTTTTTATACAATCCCATGGTCCGCAGAGCATGGGTGGATCTTTACAACCGAATTTACACTTTACAAAATAATAGCAGACAATCGTTTATGACTCTTGACACCTTCGCGCTCCGCAACCATAATCAACCCACAAAATATGATCTTTGAAGAGTATCATTGACATACACAACCCTGCGATGGTACTATTGTAGGAAGCTATGAGCAACAGGGAAAATATGTGGGGTGAGCTGTTCCAGATTTGTAGTAAATGGAATGTTTGTGTAATCAGTGCCACCGGTTTATGTAGGGGTCTGGCTGTAATGTGGAATCTAGAAGTATACAAATTAAAGGCTTACAACTCTTCGGAGGGCCTACTAATATCTATAGGTTAGTGTGGTAGACAAAAAAAAAATCGTATTATCAACATATATGCACCCTATTTCAACAGAAAGGAGTTCTAGAATATGGTTGACTACAATGTTATTCTTGATCTTGATTCATTAATCTTGGCAGGGGATTTTAATTTCTCCAATGATCCCACTAAAATATGGGGTTTTTTCTATTGACCAGATCTGCTGGGGAACTAATTCAAGGAATTCTTCAAGAAGAAATGTCTCTAGGACATCAAACCCGATCCCATTGGCCCTACATGAAGTAATGGTCGATGGGGGGAGCATGGAATAACAAAGAACCTAGACCACTGTTGTGTTAAAAAATTCATTGCCAGCAAACTGAAGGACTTGAAATCATGGATCATTGCAATCAAAATATCTAAACACTTCCCCATATTGATGAATTGGTTTAGAATTAAAAATCACAAGGCTCCTCCATTTAAATTTAATCATTTTTGGCTAAAGGAGATGGATTTTATTCAACTAGTATACCTTGTCTATAAGACACCACTTAGAGACTCTGGTTTGAGGAGAATGGACAAAATCAATCAGAAACTAAGAGTGCTTAAGGAAAAGGTCAAAATTTAGGCTCAACACAAGAAGAATAATATGATTAAAGTATTAATTTCAATTGATAAGTAAGTAAAAACAACAAAGAACCCAAGAGGCCCAACATACTTCTCAAAATCTAGTAAGCTAGAGATTCCAAAACTGGTACATCATAGATCACAACTTTTTCTTTACCAAGTAGAAATCTCCAACAAAAGATGCATATTATGTGGTTAGAGGAACAGGACAAAAACAACAAATTCTTTCATAACTAGGTAACTCAGTGGTGATAAAAATATTCCATCTAGAGCATTGAATAGGACTCTAGTGCACTACTCACATCATAAATAGACATCAAAGGGGAGGCACTGAGCTACTTCAACAACATATATCGCTCTAGGGACCATCTCCCTTTCAGCAAATAGTTGAAACAATGTGAATTTTTTCCCTTTTCTACTGAAGTGGAGGAAAGTGAACAAATGGAGAGCCATGTTACAAATGATGAAGTCCTATATGTATTAAAAGAACTAGCCAAAGGTAAACGTCTTGGTCCAAATGGATGGATCATTGAACGTTTCCTACACTTCTGGGACATTATGATTGAAGAGCTCACAAAAATGGTTGAAGAATTCAGATATCTTGGATGGCAATCTAGTGCCACAAATTCCACTTTCATCTCCCTGATCCCGAAGATTGATAAACCAATATCATTTTTTGACTATCATCCCATCTCTTTGTGCAATACCATCTACAAACTAATATCAAAAACCATTGCCAATCGGCTAAAAACCTTCTTGTCCAAGTATATCTCTCCTAAACAATTTGGTTTCTTAGAGAACCGACATATTCATGATTTTGTTGTTGTTGCTCAGGAATGTATACACTCCATTAAAACTTTTCATCTAGATGCCTCTCTCAAGAAGATTGATTTAACAAAAGATTTTGATTATGTTAACTCGAAACTCTTGTGGATTAACTTGTAGAATATTGTCTCGGTAATACAATGATTATATGGATTAAATATTGTATCAAGATTTCCTCCTTTGCTATCATTATCAATGGATATCATACATATCAATTTTGGCTTCCATAGAACTTTGACAGGGTTGTGCTATGTCTCATCTTATGTTTCTCATCATTATAGTTGGTCTTAGCAAAAGATTTATTGAAGCCCATGATAGAGGTCTCCTAATAGGTTGTTTGATTACTGAAGTTGTCCCCCTCTCCTAGGTGATGTTAGTGGATGATTTATTGGTGATAGGGAAGTCTGACCCTACAAAATGTAAGGTAATCCTTGAAATAATTCAGGATTTTGGGCTTGGTTTAGGCCTATTCATGAACTAGTCGAAATCCAATTTGATTACAAGTGAGCTTAAGGTGGAAAATTCTTTAGAGATTTCCAACTCCTTCAGGGTTAAATTCATCCACTTGGATGTAGGTTTTAAATACCTAGGATTCAAATTGAAGACAAATGGATACAAAAGTTTGGACTCGGATTGGCTCATTCAGAAAATTGATAAGCGACTCAACCAGTGGTCTCATAAATGGATTTCATTGGGAGGTTGCTTCATTTTAATCAAAAGTATCCTCAACATTGTTCCAATATACTAAATGCATATATATAAATTATCTAAGGGAAATGTTTGCATGATGAATTCCATTGTTACACACTTCTTATGGGATGGCACCAAAACCGATCATAAATTCCGCCTGACTAGCCTAGATTTGATTGATTTTCATGCTAGTCAAGGTAGTTGGGGCCTTAAAGGCACTGCATCTTTCAAAATGGATTTGTTGTTAAAAAATTATAGAGAGAAATGAGAAGTGATGGTCTCTCACATTGTGTTATAATAGGTAAATACCTCCAGAACTAAGATATTATTAACTGGTTTCATTCCTTTAGACCCTCCTACTATATCTCTTTCACGATGTAGTCTTCTCTCAACCAAACATTGGTTTTTCGAAAATATAAGATGGGACGTAAACTTGGGATCCATCCTGGAGATTAGACTGGACTCGGTTGTTGGCGTGACAGGTACTCATTTATTATCTTCTGCTCTCATTACTTTCTTGCATAATCTAGGTATTTATGTGGTCAAAGATATCACAAATGCTTCACTTTCCTCTTTTCTTTTCACTTATTGGAAATATGAAAATGAGATTGGGCTATGGACACTCTCAACGGTGCACATTATCTTCATTGTATCTTCTGTAGCAACGTTGTCACCTTATAATTCTAGACTCCATCTTCCACCAAATCATACCGCCTTTGAACATGACCATTATTTTGTTTTGTTAGATTTTAAGCTTATGTGGTAGTTTTTTGGAGTAGCATGATTCGGATTATCCATAGTATTATGTTCATTCTGTCGACGTTTCGAACCCCAAAGGGGGTCCATCATTATGACTAAATTTGATAGAATATGAAATGTAGTTCCTTGAGACAAGAATCTTTCGACTAGAGTATAAATAAACTTAGATCTTGATGAATCTTTATATAGAAGCCGACTGTCATATATATATGAATTCTTTTTATTTTATTTTTTTATTTTAATTTATTATAATAATTTTTAGTTAAATTATTTTAAATATGATTATCTAGTTTATTATTTAATTTTTACTTAATTGATTTTATTATATGTTTAGAAATAAATAATTTAATTAAATATATGTTAGAAATATCCTTAATAAATCTAATTGAGTTAATTTTTCATATAATGGTAATGTAATTTTTTATTATTTTTATAATTAGTTTTATTTTATTTTATCTTAATTAAAATTAATTTTATTTATTACTAAATTACTTAATTACTTGATTAAGCCATGAACCTTAAGTATTTAATTAATAGAGATGTAGATTATTAATCCTATTTATTCCATTGATTATAGGTTAGTTTTATTGTTTTAATTAATTTTCTTATTTTT